>KK119664.1:143474-182772 GCA_000611955.2 Stegodyphus mimosarum
CGTATTTAGAGTGCCACTACGGGTAATATACATTTAAAAACAACCAGGCCTTTTCCGGGGTTCGAACACAGGCCATTCGGGACCACCAGTAGGCTCACCTAACCACTATACCGTCTGGGTGACTAGCCAGGGTGTAAATGATTTAGGGTGAACTAAGAATGTATTTAAACTGATGTAGCGAAAAGGTTAATCAAAGCGCGTTTTCGCTATAGAATGAGCGCGTTGTTACTTCTACCAGCGCCTTTAAATTTTGAATTTCGGCTCCGCATTCTTGCTGCCGAAGTTAATATCATGCGGGTGTAGGTTTCTGAGTCAACCTGCTAGTTTAAAGCAATTTGTGAACTACTAGTTTCTCTTTCAATTTAATTTGTTACTTAAAGTTCCTCACCACAAGTGGTTGGTGAAATTATAAATAAGCAGGTAAGTTTGTGCTGTCTGTAAAAAACCGAAATCAATAAAAGGGACTTTTATACCTTTTTTCTGCCGTACTCGTCTTCCAATTTAAGCGATAGGTCGCCATCTAAACTTTTAAGTAGGTCTCGTAGCGGTTACAGCCGAGAACATCGCGAATGAAAACATCGCGGAGAAAACAACGCAAGGCGAAAACGTCATAGTACAAAACATTGTGGAAGAAAAGAAAGCAAAGAGAAAACATTGCAATTTTCAACCAACGTGATGCAGAATACCGTCGTCAAAAATAAAGCTGTTCAAAAGCTTCGCAGTTTAAAAAAATCTTCGTCGAAGATATCGTGGTAAAAAATAAAGCTCCTACAAATTATTGTATGACAATAACATTGCAGACATGCGTTTACCTCATTTTTGTATTCTTTTTTAAACTATATTTTTCATGGAAAACTACCAGAAACACTTTATAAAAAATTTGTTTATTACTGATCTTTATTAGTTAAAATAAATTTGTGGGATTTCCCCCTTTTGCTTCACAGTTAAATGTGGGGAACCTCCTACACCGATAAGCTAATAATCGCTTGAGTGTGTGAACAAAGACGTAAGACTCAAAAAGGGTTAATTACCCTTTTTTTCTAAAACTAAGATTTAACACAGTCGGTTCCTATCTCAGAGCACACAGCAAAGCCTCCACTTGGGCTTGAAATCAAAGTACTAAGAACTGAAGCTTAGTTAAAAAGATATGGCCAATGCTATCAGGATGCTAAGTAGTTGGCCCCTAAATCTCAATTAAGTAGGCGAAGCTGTCAAGGGCCTAAAGTACGGCCGAGCGTAGTAATGCTTAGAGAGAGACGTAGTCCAATACTCTTACTCATTTGCATTAAACGCGATTCTGAAAATACATTCTGGTAGGAAATTGTAAGCTGAAATAAGGAGATACAGGGGAGTGTGACAAACTTAAAGTAACTGTTATAAACTTAGGATAAAACTTACAAATTAAGTAAGTTTAAAACCCTAGTGAGTGCTATAAGTTGCATTAATTCTCTACTCATTTTCAGTTTTTAAATGCTTAAAGCCTCCTTCTTTTTTCCTCAGCAAAAATTTATTAGTTTATTCAAAAATACGAAACGCAAAAAGTAAAAATATTCGTCTTTCCGTCTTGCGCTCACAGATCATTATGTAAATATGCATTTACGATTTCTAATGCCTGAAAACCGCATGTGTGTGATATTATCGTCATGCGATGATTTATAGGTGCTTTATTTTTTACCACGATATTTTCTATGACGATGTTTTTAAACTGCGAAGTTTTTGAACCGTTTTTTTTTTCGACTTCGATATTTTGTACAACGATGTTTTAGAACTGCGATATTTTCTCTTTTCTTTCTTTTCTCCCCAAAACATTTTTTACAGCGACGTTTTCCCCCTTCGTTGTTTCCTCCGCGACGTTTTTGCCCCGATGATTTCCGATGATACCCTAGTAGAAGTTTTTGCTAGCAAAAAAGACCGGACTCTAGGACATTTTTAAGCAAGTGACGCTGACTGGGACACATGGGACAACATGAGGCTCCGTCATACTCATGACAGAAAGTGAGATAAACTAGGGTAAGAAAAACAGAACACGCCGCGCGCGGTGAATATGCGGTCAATGTAAAAGCTAGTGTAACAATTTGTGTATTACTAGTAAACTTTAAAAATAACTTCAAAAAGTTTCTTTTAAATAATTCTCAGTTCCAGTTTTCTTTTGAGTAAAGAACTGCTCAAAAATTAAAGGGCTTCATTATTTATTTCATTAAACAAAAGATATGACTTACACACTTCAAAATCTTATTTGCAGTACTTATTTTGAAAACAATAACTTTACTGTAAAAAATAAGGTATTGTCGCGTTCTACAGGTTCATGAATTTGGAATAATTGATGATAACACTTAATGAAGACTCAAAACACAATTTAGTCGCCAGTATTACACAGGATAGTTGCAAAGACAAGTTTGCAGTCGTCGAAAAACCACGATAAACACGCTGAAACAATCAGCAACACAGTCTTCAAGCTATAATGGTGAAGACAGCTTCACGACAAAGCACTAAAGTACAGCTCCCAAGCTAATCTCTGAACTCAAGATACTCCTCCGCATACAGGCAGGGTATATACAGCTTTAACCTACCTTCGAGAATATTCCCGAGAAAACCGCTAAGAACGCGTTCTAGAATGTTCTCGCTCCGTCTATGGCACATCGCTAATTTTACTGCTAAATATCGCCAAATGGGCGATTTCGCGTCAACTATGGCAACCCTGGGCTCGCCTACTTTGCTGGGAAGCTATCTCACCGTGTAGCCGCTGGGAGTTTCGCAACAATACTGCAAGAGACATTCATTCATATACTGTAATCAACTGGCAAGGAAGCCGCACGTATACTTTTGGCAGAAAATCGTTTGGCGTGTATTCTGTTATTTTACTATAATTAGCTGATTTGTTAAAGTTTTAATTCTTCCAGACAAGTACTCTGAGAGCTAAAGCTGCTATTGGGCCGGAAAAAACTTTAAAAACATAATATTAGCCTCAATTCTCCTTGAAATTCTGCTTCTTCAATTAGATAACTGTTTTTTAATCGATAATTTCAGTAGGACACCAGTGAAAGCCTTTTATTGCTGTCATTAAAGGAAGAGATTCCCAGTCACACTTCTCTTGCTTCTGATGGGTTATGCTATAAGCAACACTATGCTACTGGCAGCTGTTTATCAAACTGATTCGACAAGAGCCCTTCCAGTGAAAAGTTGCTTTTCGTAGGAATCTGGTGGAGCTTTAAATACAGCTGCTGCTGTATGGATTTAGAAGTGAGTAAAATTCATTTTGAATTTCGACCCTTCTAAGCGGAGAATTAATTAAACTTCAAATAGTGGGAGAGCTTCGCGAAATTCAATCGAACAAAGTATCTTTGCAGAGAAGAAAGCTGGAACAAATATTTGTATACACAGATATCAGTCTTTACACTAATTGATTTGCTGGGTAAATATTAGTTGTAATTATTTTGAGTAACGGATAGAGGTTATTCATGACAAACAGGTATTTTAGCTATTGTTTACTTGGATTTGTTTTATGAATTTAAATGTGGGTAAATGTGCGAAGATACAAACTCTACCATAACAGTTGGTTTAAACAGATGATAATAAATTAAGTAATTAATATTAAAACTTGGAATTTATGCACTAATATAAGATATATTTAAGTGAATGTGAAAAAGCATTTTACTGACACCTCTGTGTCGAACTTTCGGTATTTTTTAGGACAGTGGGAAAGTTCTTAAGCACAACTATTACCAGGTAAGGAGCTTCAAAAATTAATGACTTTAACAGATTTCATTAATGTGACAATCTACAAAAGACCTGATTTTTTTAGATACAAAAATTTAAAACACGAATGCTGTACTTAATATAGTTCGAAGGAACTTAATATATTTTCAGTTTTTAATCTTTCTTCATTAATGTTCTAATCCTATTTTTCTGTTGTATTTCAGACGATAACTTAAAGCTCCGCTTCTAAATGATATTCAATGCATACATTACAGTATTGTATAGTTAATTAACTACGAAATAAGAGTCAAATGAATACGAAATGAAGTCAAAGGATTCATTTTTTCACGTCACGGTATAGAAAAAAATGGCAAAGTACTGTTAACTGGTGATATGTTCTCCTTTGTACGATTCATCAAAAATGTCACATGATTTTAATTTATTATAAGAACTAATTATTTACATATATACATCCAGAAATAATGCTGTGGGGAAATACGATACATCGCCATCGCATTCGTTCGCACTCTTCTCTCTCTGGAGCATCTCAATTTCGCTCCCTCTAACGGCGGCTTTCTTACAACGCCATCTATCGGCGTTCTTACGACAGTACCAAGTCGGCATATAATCATAACATCATTCTGATACCCAGATATTAGATAGTTAAGGTATATTAGGTAATCAATAAACGGCCAGCAAGCACATTATCTGGATGCAAGGTTTAAACATGTTTTGCAAATTCAAGAAAACTTTGAGAGAATATTCTTTAACTAACACATCAGTAATCTATTGAACGGGCAGTCGGAGTCGCACAAAATTATTTCCACGATATCGGCAGTAAGCTTCGACATCGAACTCGGATGAAGGATAGAGAACTTTTCCCAAATCACAAAATTCTAATTCACTAATGGCCGTTCGGCACTAAAAAACATCCTGATATCAGCGGCGAATTCCTTGTCCTTTTATTTTATTACACAAAATAAAAAGGTGCTGTTTCTGGCCACAGATGTCAATCCTAACAGCACGGTACTAGCTTTTACTAGCTTCAAAGATATACCAAGGTATTAAAGCTGCACTTACCACTTTCACTAAAGACAGCATCACCAGACAGCGGGAACAAGCAAGCGAACGGCCAGTATGCACAAACTCGTGCAGTTACACGTATATGACAGTTTTATTACAACGCACGAAAAATCTGTCAGCTACTCTTTAATCTATTTTTAAAAAATGTTATGCTAAAAGCATATCCGAACTCTACATCTCCTTCTACAAGAAAGAATTATGATGCTTGGTAATGAACGTGACGCAATGTAACTGAAACTATTAAGTGCACAGGCAAATGAAGTTGCGTTTTGCTTTGGCGCTATGACCTCAATATCATTATTGAGGTCTCAAATCATTATCATTATCAGACTTTTATTCAGGGTCTCTAACAATGAAAGATGGAATTTAATGAGGTCTCCATGAAGTATGTATTATGTAAAATATATTGAAATTTTATTTACTTTACTCGCTTAAAACTGTAAGGTTTATCTTAAGTTTTTAACAGTTATCTTTAAGCTATTTTTCTGTCCCTTCTATTTTCAGCTTACAATTTTCTAACAGAATGTGTTTTTAGAATCGCGTCTAATGCAAAATGTGTAAGAGTAGTATTTAAGTCGAAGTTCCACTGACTGAGATAGACAGCCTCAGAATTTCTACCTAAGGCGCGTTCGCCTTTTGGCTACGTCTCTCTCTAAGCTGTTACTACGCTCGGCCGTATTTTAGGCTCTTGATAGCTTCGCTAGCTTATTCGACATTTGGCGGCCAACTACTTAGAATTTTTTTAGCTTCGGCTATATCTTTTTAGCTAAGCATTAGTTCAGTCTTATTCCCTATTATTTTGAGTTCAAGACCAAGTGGAGGCTTTTGCTGTACGCCCTGAGAAAGGGGCCGAGTGTGTTAATTCTTGTTTTGAGCAATAAAGGTTAATTAACCCTTCTTGAGTTTAAGTCTCTGTTTCTGAACTAAAGCGAATATTTGCTCAGCTGTTCACAAGGTTCCTACACACTTAGCTGTTCGATAAAAGGGTGGAACCCCACAAAACGATCAGAGAAAAAGAATTTACAAGCTTCAGTATGTGCGCCACCAACACTTCGACACACGTCTCAGAGATATTCAGTCCAAACTTGGCAAGAATTCCTGTTAAAGGCTCATTATTGCTTATGTGATTCTCTCCTTGGGGTAACCAAAATGAACAATTTAAGACAAATCTCATTTTCGACGAAGCTGCGGAAGAAGAAGTTTAGTGGGGTAAGTTCGGAATCTCTTGTAGGTCACAAAATACACTCATGTTTGCGAATTCCTCATCCCGGAAATAAACGATTCGTTTCGTCTTGCAGAGATGAAGCGTTGAAAGAAGATCTGCAGCTCAGTCTTCCACTGCTATTTGGACGTTTTGAGGAAACAGAAGGATTTGTAGCCCATAAGTTGATATTATTTTCAATAAAGGAAAAACACCTAAAGGTCTTTTTATTTATTAGGATGCAACAGACATTGATCTTATAAGAATCTCCATTATATTCCCAAGTAACATGCGACTTGTATGTGTCACCGTAACACATAAACGTACCTCTTCGAGTGATTAAATAGAATAAAATTTATTTTCAATCTGTTCCCCTTAATGCATATTTTATACAGTACTCATATATGAAACCCCATTACTCATTCTTTGGGACTTGGTATATAACACTGCTGAGTTAAAAAATATATCGGAACATTTAGTTACACATCTGTACTTACTAGCGACCTGCAGCTTGGCTGGTTTACTGACGATGGTGCCAACTTCTTTGACCGTTGCTGCACATTCGTAAATGCCTTCGTCTGGCCTTTCATTGCGTGTGTGGTGCACTTGACTGATGAAAAGAGAACCATTTGACAAGATCGACCTACGAGAAGAAATAAAAATTTATTCTAGATCGTGAATATAATTAATTATATGATAAAATTTCAGTTATTCGAACCTCCCGTTTTTCAGATCATTTACACTTCATTATTAGTTAAGTAAATTGAATTGTTTTTAATTTATTCAAGAAATTGTAATTCTTTTTTCTTGTATTAGATAACATCGATACAGTACACACAATTACAGTACAGTACGGTGATTACAATACAGTTAACATACTTTTATAATGACCTATTAAATTAATTTACATTTATAAATACGACGAATAACTTAGCCTACAATATTTGACAAAGTTTATAAATATAAAAGGAAAAGAAATTTTACACTACATAGGTTTGGTTTGATTTTGTTTATTTCATTACCAAAAAGCACTCGAAAGCTATCTGCCTAAGAGGAAGGATGCCTTCGTGGAGGACTTTTTAAAGGAAACTGGCTCATATACACGCTACACATTGGGAAAACCACAGAAATGCCCATGCAGCAAGACCGTTCGCTGAGATTCGGAACCCGAACTAAACTATCAATGCTCAGCGGGTTGAGCGCTCGGCCGCTAGTGGACCACATACTACATAGGAATACTGCTCCTTATTTCTTGCTAGCGGATTGCTTAGTGATCCCAGATGGCTCATTGTTTTCCCTTAAAAACAGACTAAGAAGTTTTGGTCGGGTTTTACGACATAAATTAAAAAAGACGTAATATGTCAAAAGTAATCACAAAGTGAAAAGACTCCAAATGTCTTGCAGTGAATGCTGGGAATTTTGATCTTAAAATAAGTATCGTAGTTACACGCAGTTACTTTCTGGTATACTTCGCTTTGTTTCCTTTCTTGACATTTGACTTTCTAGTGTAATATTTATTTTGCACACTCACTCGCATTACCTTATTATCAATTAGAATTATAGAAGTGTACATAAAGGACAATTAAAGTTAAATTTAGATTTATTTTCGCTAAGTAACTGATAAAATAAATCGTGATTTCAGAGGAAAAGCAAAGACTGTTTGGGAATTCAGCCGTTTAAAAACGGAAATGGACAATAATGACTCTCTCAGCATAGCCATACGATACAGATGTCTCAGTCAGATATATCAGAAGACCTTATTTGGCAACACTTTGAAGCACAAACTATGAGCATAATGAATACTCCATTCACGCGTTTTTGGCAGTATTTAATTTCTTCCTTGCATACAAAAAATATAATTTCATCGATACAACGAAAAATGTGTTTCATAGACCCTATTTAACCTTACTCCAGTGTACAGATAAGATCTTAACATCGTTCAGATGTATGGATAATTAAAAACATTTCAATTTAATTTTTTAACTAACAATTTCAATTATACAAATAAATATGAACTATTCAATGATTATTCATGTTGCACTTTTGCAAGGGATTTTTCCCCTTCCTTACCGCATATCTTCGTGGTGTAAGCGGAAGCACGTTCGCCTAGCCGTCGAGAGATCGGGAATTTGAATCCTCAGGGCATTGTTGATACTCCCTTTTTCCTGCTCCAACGAAAACACACATTCACTTGACTGGATAGCGGCTAAATATTGTTACATTTATAGAAATTTTATATAATTTTTTTATAATTTTCAAATATATTTCAAGAGGCCTTTCTAAGCAACAGAAAACGTTTCATGCTATTGGGTTGGCAAGAAGAAAGTAATTTCGGGTTGCACAAATAGGTAGAGATATGTTCGTTTTACTATTCTTCTGCCAATCATAATTTTTTTCCTCTTTTGAGATTTTGCAGCTGATATTTTTAGGTTGCTATAGAAACAAATTCCGAGTATTTTTGTTTACAACTGCTCGTTTACGTTCAATTTTAACATCGGAAGCAAAAATAAGCATTTATGACATTTTTTATACTTTTTTATTTTCATAAAGGCAAGAAAGGTACCGAGGCTTACAAACAGATATGTGAAATTTGTGGTGTTGATTGCTGGACAGAATGCATATTTCAGAGTTGGTTAAAAAAATTCGTTTTGGAGACGTTTTATAAGGTATTTCTCCCGCTTTCTTCGCATGCCTTCGTGGTGTAGTGGTCTGCATGCTCCACGCGTAACCGAGAGGTCCGTGGTTCGATTCCCGGCGAAGGCGTTGCTCATTTTTCATGTCTCCTGCTTCGAAATAACCTAATGTCTCTACAGTTTCACTTGACAAGAGCAAGCAACGACATACCAAGCAGCACCAAGCGAGCGTACCACCACGTGACCACTACAATCCTTTACGGACTCTAGAGACTGTCAGGAACTCTATGGGATTCTGGTGCTAAATTGTTAATGTACGGGGACAATACCTGCTTTACTGTTTGGTAATTAACTGGTGTTCCCTATATTTCTACCTACAACTATACATTTATAGTAGAAATAAATTATCCTAATTATATTCCAGGCATAGAGAACAAAAAGAAACAGAAAAAATGCAATGTATATTTTTGTGCTAGTAAAGATAAAAAAATGCACATTTTACAACTATTTAGTGCCCAAATATTACATTAGTTATAAATCTATGCAATTTTCTTCATTTGCTTCAATCCTTAGTGACAGTACCTATTCAAAATACTCGCCCTTAAATACACATAATGCTGAACAGATATACTCAGTAAATGATTTCCCGGACTTCAGCAATGTACACAACGCCTTGCTCGCCTACTATGCAGACGACACGGCACCACTAATAAAGCCTCGCCGACCTCTTGCCAAGTTACAAGAAAAAACTCCCTGTTATAAAGGAGTGATGCGCTCAATGGACGACCCGCGTTCATCCAGAGAAATCTCAAGTCTTACTTATCAGAAACTTTCGTACCAAAGACAACATCACCAATAACATCACCCTCTTCGGACATCAAGTTCCAAAAGTCACCCAAGCTGTCTACCTTGGAGTCACATTAAATCGCTCATTCACATGGTCTTCTCACATCAAACGAGTGCGCAGCAAGGCGTGGGGAGTAGTCTTGAGATTATATCCCCTTCTAAAGGATCAGTTCCTGTCACTTTATCGCAAAAGGCAAATTTACATTTCAGTCATCCGGCCTATTCCTACATACGCCTCACCTACCTAGGAAAGCGCTAGCGAAAGTGACATCTATTCCCTACAAAAAATTCAAAGCAAGATTCTCAGGATAATCACCGGAGCTCCATACTACGTTAGAAACAAAAATCTGCGTGCTGACCTGAAAGTGGACTTTGTTTCTGATTTTCTGCAGAGAGTAAATGCTAAATGTTGTGATAAAGCTAAGCAGAACACGTCCGCCGGCTTTTCAGATATATTATTACGAAATACTTGAAGAAGATAGGGAAAATAGGCCATTTGTAGTTTTCTCTTAGATAGCACAAACACGTAGAGATAGGATCAACATGTGTAAACTTCGTATTCATTTTATTGCAAATTTTGGATTTAAAAACTTCCGGTAGCTCAGCAGGACTCACAGGAGTGCCGCCACACCCCTAATAGGACAATCTGTCATCGCATCCTCAGTCGCCTATGAGATTTCAGAGACAATGAGTCTCAATATTTTCTTCTTTTATTGTGTTTTATCTTAAGGTATGCACCTTTATGGTGCACCAATTTGAAGAGCCCTTATGTGTGAGGCCCCCCGTGATAACCTGTGGTAAGAGCGGAATTAATTCCCGCTGTAAACCAGAATATGCAACCAAAGCATCAAGATATACTCAGCCTGACATACGTGTTTAGGTGCTGGTGAAGGAACGTTGTCGCTTCGTAATTTATACATTAACATTCTGTTCTTTTTATTTTAATAAACATTCTATTTTCATTATTTAAACAGCTTCTGATGGAGAAGCAACGGATGGAATTCCAAAGACGGTAAACATTTAAGAGGAACAACGGTCTACTTGATCAAAATTAATTTGAAAGCTGAAACACAAGGTATAACAACTTAATTCCCGGAACGTGCTGTTAAATGCTATTCATGAAACTGTACATTGGTGAATATTTTAGTCTTGAAAATGTATTTCCTTCTTGCGTCAAAGCCGCCTTCGAAGTACTCTCCTTGTTCAAAGATTTAGAAGACGTTCCCATTTCCGGAAGTAGGCTTGGAATTTATACTCTAAAATATGTTAAGTACCTGTCTCACATACTGTTGCATGTTAGTTAAAAGGTTTTCATCCCTTCAGAAGCTTTTAGTTTTGGAGATGCTCAGAAATCGCAGTAGCTGAAGGAAATGAGGGAGGATTATCTAGATGGATCCTGGTCTTTCTTGCCCATAAAGTTATATGCCTTTGTCTTTGTTATAAAGACTCTTTATAACAAAGACAGCACTCTGAATATATATATATATAGGAGACACAAACTTCGTAGAAATCCTTCTGACGCTGTATCAAGAGCCGGTTTTCAATTTTAAAAAAGATTTGAACATTAATATACTGAAGCCGACGGCTTACTTTTTAAGACAAAATAAACACGATTCCTTTAAAATAACTAATACTTGCCTCTATCAGTTTGAAATTTATACACATATTAATTCACACGTATACCGAACATGTTCAAGCATAAATATTTATTAATTCAAACGTAGAGTATCATGCGAGTTTGCTACACTTAACACCATGGGTTCGCTCGCAATCGTTTAGGAATTAAATTGACTTGCAAGTCAAACGAAGGACCGATAATGTGACTGTCACTACTTTATTATTCAGTATCTAAAGCATACAAAATATCCTCTGTTACAAGTTCAAAGAATGAGATCTAAGCGAACGATAATAGCAGCTTCTGAAATTCTTATTTCTGAAGAAAATAGCACAAGCATCGTTTATATGTTTCCCATTAATACGTCACTTCATCTCAATGAATTTCTATTCAGATTAATAGTAAAATATTTCATTTATATGACGTACACATTCGATTATTGTTTCCTTCCTGATTTATTCATTAACTTTCTTCTCGAAACCGAAAGAGTTTCTAATTTTCTCATTTGGAAACTGCATATTGGAATATAAGGAGGAGAAAAAAGACGAGGGACATTTCAGACTGGCAGAAGTTCAAATCCAGCTACTGAAAGGAAAAGGGTAAACTTGTAGAGATAGAAGAGGCAAGGAAATATGCTGACCAGACGAGTTTGCTGACGAGAGCACCTTTTATACCCATACCACTTTGTAAGCATGTTTTAAATGGACTACTCTTTGTCGTTTTGAGCTCTTAGTACTTTATTTAAATCTGAAAATTATATGCAAACCAAACGATACCTGAGGGCGTTTTCTTAAAAAAAATTTAAAATCTATATCGGTATTAAAACATTCCCGGAAAAAATATACTGTTTATTCAAGATGAGGTATGTTTGTTCTACATTCTATTAAAAAATGTCATAGTCTTCTCATAAAGTAGAGTTCATGAACTAGAGTTCTTATGATTTTAAAAAATGAAATATTTTAAGCTTTTAAAGATGTAAATACCATTTGAAAAACCTAAAAGCTAGACGATACAGTTAAATTTTATGTTAGAAGTACTATAATCATTGCATTGAATTCTACAGCTTAAATACCCATATTACATTCTTAAACGTCGTTTTTGAATTTTCCTTCGAAAATCTTATAAACGATGATTTTTCTTACACAGTTTTCTGTCTATATTTGAAACTAAGAAGCTCAATTATATCGAAATAATAGACATTTTGTACACATCAAAAGTGGCCATACAAAGGAAGTTATTATCATATTTCCAACATTTATAACATTTATGATATCCTTTCGAATGAACAAATGTGATGCCATTTTATAATTTAGAACGGCCACATCACCAATCCTTTTTCAAACAATTCAAGAGTTTTTTTTCCTCCCTCCTTTCTGCATACCTTCTCAGTGTAAACGTAGCACACTCGGGGCGTATTCGAGAGGTCCAGCGTTCGAGTCCCGGCGAGGGCACTTGTAATTTTTCACATCTCCTGCTTTAAAAACAAAAACCCACTAATGAACCCACTAGTGGTGCCCGAACTCGAAAAGGTGGTGGATGACGATTCTTCACCATCAGGATTTAGCAATTGGGTCCGCCAATCCCCAGTCGCCCTTTAAAAGGGAGAGTATATAAGGTATTTTCTCCCACCTTTCTACATGTCTTCTCTTTGAAAAATGCTAATGACTCTATACAAATCTTAAAATATGAAGAAAAAATAGCGGAGCTTTTATTTGCTCATCTTGACTTTCCCTCAACTGTTTTTTAGCAAATAAAATTTCTGAATAGGTCTCACCTTCTGGTATCTCCAATGAACTGCACGGTCGATCCATCCCTCCTCCAGCTGTAACTGGGCTCTGAGGGTCCTCTGGCAGTACAGTTGAGAAGGGCAGGCCCGTCCCTCACGGCGATCACATCCGTCGGCTCGACGGTGAAGTAAAGCTCTTTAAATGTCGCTGCCGACCCTGAATAGGCAAATTTAAGTAATTAATGTTCTGTGAATTAGCACACAAAAATGTAATTTTTTACACTCATATATTATACTTATATGAATAAACAATAGACTACAATGATATCATCACGAAACATTTTCAGGAACACAGCAGACGAATAATTATAAAAATTATAATAAAATTACATTCTGGTTCTCCAAAGTTACGGCAACGTTAAAAAAGTATATTCTTTTTTTCTTTAATTCTAATGAATAGTGAATAACACTTTTATTGCAAAAGGAATTTTACGGATTTTGTGATTATCAAATTTCTACCCTCTCATTTGCAATTTTTGGATTTCCTTTCGCATTTAAATAATTTTCCTGAAATATGCGTTACAGCATAACAAGAATTAAAGCTGAAGAAGATAATGCATTCATTGCATCAGAAGATCCGTCATTTAAATGAAAATCTTACTCGCACGCAAAGGCGTTGTAACACTTGAAAATTAAAAACAAAACTTATTTAGTAATTTGATATATTTTACTTATACAAGTTGTTTCAAAAACTAATGGAACAAACATTAAGGAGTGACAAAACACGATGCCCAGGCATACACTGCACTTTCAGACGCAAGTTTAAGAATGGTGTTTTCTCATGCACTGTCATTATCATTTTTGTATTCGTTTTGCTTTGAATTTGTATTCGGTATTTTGTCACGCAATTTATTTACATGTGCTCCGAGAGTCTCCCACCACTCTCCCCTTTCACCAAACCACATGAGAGGACTTTCGGCTCGCCGTATATTTAGAGTGCCGCCATGCCGCATCGACACTATATATTTACAAACATCAGTACCTTCTCCGGGATTCGAACTCGAGCCCTTCGGTACGGCAATCAGCGACACTAACCAGTATATCAGTTGGGCGGCCCGTGGTATTAATGGTGTGGTTTAGTTTATTACAGCAAAGCACACTAGGTTATCTGTCTGACGCGAGAAATGCCTTCGTGGAGGGCTTTCTAAAGCGAAACTGGTTCGTATACACATCATACAAGGGAGAAAACAAGAAAACACTCATGCAGCCATCTTGTTCGACTGGATTCGAAGCTAGGTCGGAACTACTAGTATTTAGCGATTTTACCGCTCGGGCGCTGATGGGCTCCATCGTGGTATAAAACATCGCCATTAAAAATAAAGCGGTTCGAAAACATCGCAGTTTTAAAACAACGTAAAATATCGTGGTAAAAATATAGTCTTTAAAAGTTATAAATATATATTCGCATAATGATTTATAAGCGAAAGAAGGAATGAAAATAGTTTTATCTTTATATTTCATGTTTTTAAATAAATTAATGTTTAGAGTGTACAATATAGATAACCTTCTGTTAACGCACTTTCCAACAGGTACAAAGTCAAAATTATACTGGACACGTGTCCATGTGGTCACTGTCAGCAATGAGCTCGCTGATCAGCTAGCACGAGAGGCTGCAAACAGTATTTTAACATCAATTATTTGCTTACCTAATCCAATTTCTTACTTAAAATCTCGTTTAGAAAAAGATCTTATGTCACAATGGAAATTTTTTCGGTCACAAGTAGTCACTGGAACAAAAACATTTACCTTCTTACCCACCCCCTTACGTAAATTAGTTTCTACAAACAATGCAGCGACTTATCTTATAACAGCTCATGAACCTTTTATATCTTACTTATTTCGTTTTGGGCTATGTAATACAGAAGTTGGATTTGTGGCTTACCAGGTACATTAGACCACCATTTGTTTCAGTGTCAAATCACCAAAGATCTACATTTTTGGTTCTACACAGCAAACAATGCTCGTAAATGGTTTCAGCAGATTCTCAGGAATAAATCTCCTCGCCAGAAGCTTTAAACTCTAATGAACTATCTTATTACAAACGGCTAAATTTTAAAGTAGTATAATTCTCATTTTTATTTATAATTTTTTAGCTATTAATGTAAGCAGCAGTCACAAAAGTGGCTATATAGCCTTAATGATAATTTAATTAGTTTTACTTTTGTAATTTTTTTTATTACTTCCATTTTTATTTTATTAGTTTATTATTTATTTATTATTTAGTTTGTTCTTTTATTAATTTCATTTTTATTTTTGTAACATTAATTGATTTTGCTAAATATTTCTCTAAATTGTTTAATTTTTCTCACAATTGGCAAAATACTTTCTCAAAATTGTAAAATCTTCTCAGAATCGCAGACCTCGTATCAAAAGTATCCACTAACAACTCGGCTCATCAACTCTTGGTAAACTTTTCTATAACAGTGCTTTAATTTGCCAAACATTTTACAGTGCTAAAATCCTTTATAACACCTATGTTATACCTGTAACAAAATTTTATACTTCACAGAAAAATCTCTGTAAAATGCAACATTCTTTGCAAAAATGTAAAACATTCTCTGTAACATTTATATCGCCACTATATCAAAATTTCGTATCCAAAGAAAAGTTTTTAATAAAAGCCACTAAATGAGCAGAAAAAGCTGAAAGTCTTCCAGGCGGAACAGCTCCTCATTTCGTGGTTTCCTGTATAATAATATACATAACCTCTTGTATAATAATACAGCTAATAATATTGTAACGTCCTACAGTTACTAATCTTCCCTTTTTAAATCTTTCTTAGACTATATTTTTCATGAAAAACTACCAATACAACTTTATAAAAGGGGTTAATTAAATAATGAGCTTTAAAGTGAACTACTAGTTTAATACTAACTACTAGTTTAACTAAATTTTAAATTCTATTAATTGCTATACGTAGGGTTAATTTTCTACTCATTTTCAGTTTTTGAATGCTTAGGTGTCATTTCTTTCTTTTTTAACAAAAAATTATTATTTCAGGCATTTAGTATTATTTAGCAAAAATTATTATGAAATAAAGAGGTAGAAATATTACCCCCTGTGCTCATAAATTACTACGCGGATATACGTTTACATCTTTTTAAGCCTGAAAAACAGATGTTTGCGATAGTGTCGTCATGCGATGATTTGTAGGTGCTTTACTTTTTACCACGATATTTTTTACAACGATGCTATAAAACTGCGATGCTTTTGAACCGCTTTACTTCGACAACGATGTTTTATACTACGATGTTTTCTCTTTGCATTCTTTTCTTCCACTATGTTTTTGCCTTGAGTTGTTTTTTCCACGACGATTTCATTAGCGATATTTTTTCAGCGATATTTCCGGTGGACGCTCCTTAGAAGAACCTTTAGCTCCACAGTTAATTACGTCCTTTTTTTTTCAAAGGCCTTATTTTCAATGTACTGGACAAATAGCAGTACGATGATATTCGCACCTAAATCGCAAGGTTTTTCGTGCATGCACTATCATTAATGACTGGCAATGGACTGGCATACGAACGAAAAGAAAATATGTATCCTTTTATCTTTCTGTAGCGAAATGTATGTAGGTGTGGGGAAAGAAAGCGCTTTCTATCGTCTAACAACTTAAGCGTGTGCTACATATATTCTATATATTTGTAGAACAGTAATTATTTGCATGTGTTCTAGCCGCTTTTGAAAAATATTCTAGTAGTTTATTAATACCTTGTACACCTATCTATCTCTATAGATATATTTCGTGCTTGTTATATATATTATGTTTTCATATTTAAAATGTAATTTTAGGATACTGTCAGTAAATCCTCGAATACAAGAATGTTAGTGCAATTCAGTCACAACTGTATCAGGAAGTTTCCCTAATTCGCTTATTCAGACGCAAATGATTCGCGAAGCTTCCCTAATTCGCTATATCTTAAACAGCAAATGCGTCGTAAACTTTCAAAGATTATTCATCAAGCACCTCACGAATTTTACTTTTTTTCCCTGCATCAAAGTACTGCCTTGTTAATGAAAACTTGAGCCATGAACATTCTGGATAAACACGTTAGTTTCCTTCTAGCTCAAGATTAACTGACCTGTAGAGAATATCTCTGTAACTGAATTAAACTTAAAGGAAATCTTCCTTAGACGCTAAGCAGCTTATCGTTTCGCCTAATATGAAACAGAAACTTAAGAACGGTGTAAAAGACCCATTTATTTAAAAATAAATAAATTCAATAAAAGAACACTTGGTGCTTACAAATCAGCCAGCAATTATGGCGTGAACTCAAATGTAGAATTTTGAATTAAACTTCAATCTAAGTACTATTAGTCAAGGGCTACGTAGCAATATTTGAACGAAAGTTCGCTGTTTAGCTTACACCGGCGTGAAAATACTACTCACAAAATTAAAATAACGTGAAACGCTTATCTTAGAATTACAATAAGTAACGCAGAGTTGGCTCAGAACTTAACCAGCGTCTAAATGAAGAATCCGCAATTATAACGCAATGCCGAAGACAAAAGCTCTAATCTTAAATAGGAACCTAATAACGTTGCCACCACGGCAGAACATGCTCTGTCTAAACAATCTCAAACTTTCACTTATATATACGCGAACTAATTTGGATTCCAGCAGAAAACGGAAAGAGAGAAGTGGCAGTACAGATTCAGAATGTAAAATAGTCGGTTAATGAATATAAATACCCGGCATACTTCCTAGCTATGAAAACATATTTACCAAGCAGTTCGAAAAGTTACAGTTTCAATTATTTTCTGAGATCTCTAGTGAGTCTTCCGAATGAAACCAATCAAAATTAAAATGTAAAATTGTCCTATATATTTCAGCAACTCTTTAATTTTGGTATTAAAAACGTTTAGATGTTAAGAGAAAGAAAGGAACTAATTTCCGATTGCCAACGATTAGGATACCAATAATAAATTACTGAAAAAAAAATTCAGAAAATGTAAGGGGAACTCTCAAAAATTAAATAACTAAAAAGGAGACATTTTCCACAGCTATGACTTTCAGCAGCATCAATAATTTTTCTTCTCGAAAAGGATTCAGTAACCAAAGTAATCAGTCTCTTAAAACGACACTAAAAACTTTATTTATAAATGCCATACATATTAAAGCAACTAAATGCTGGGATCTGAATGATAAATTCCAGTTCAGAAATCATAAATTTTCCATAAAATTGAAAAAGATTCAGTTATATGAGGTAGAGCTTCGCAATTTTTACATCTCCACTAAACATTATTTAAAATATTTAAGACTGAAAATAACAGTTACGGTTATGAAACGGCGCTTGACGTCAAAATGAGTTAATACAAATTTTTGTAAAAATAAACATCCAGTATTCCTAACGATTAGTAAGCACTCTCGAGGCTTCTTACGAGATATTTACTCGGAATGAATACACTAAAGCACAGCTCGTTAAAAGCCTTCTTTAGAAAAATATTATTAAAGACAGAAATGCTGAAAAATTCAAAATGTTTAGTTCAGTTTACTCACCTCATCGATTTTAAAAGCCCATAAAATAAAGATCAACATTTGTAGAAAAATTAACTTTCTGACGAAACGTAGAAAGAAGCGATTTAATTCCGTTTCCATGCCAACCCTAAATCCAATTTAGATCCTAAGAAAAGTTTTTCTTTAATTAAATAACCAAAGTCGAAACACTGCAAAAGCAATGGAAGAATTTTGTCTTTCTTCCCGTGGCAGATATCGGAAAAATAAACAGCTAAAAATTCCGTTTATCGAGAATTGTTTTTCTTTTAAAGGAAAATAAAATAAAAGGAAGTTTGTTTAAAATCATAATTATCTTTATTTTTAACAAACGTACTCTTTCATTGAATTACACCAGATATTCAACATAAAGGGATAATTTAAAGGCTTTTATTTTCGAATCTCCGTCTCGAAATAATTAAGGAAGAGCACAAGTGATTAAAAAAAAGAAGTATATTCACGCTGGAATTATTGCCCATTGCGAAACATCGCATAGGTGCCGTTAGGAAGTGAAATCTAATTTCAGTGTAATTAATTTTCTAAAAAGCAAATTTTTGTTTTCGAAAAGGAGTAGTTGCGAAGAATCTTCTTCTTCTTTCGCCCCGTCCCCGTCTAGACATTTTACAGGCTTAAAGTAGAGAAAAGACTCATTGATTAGTAAAGAAAATGAACACGCTGTTGGAAAAGATCCAAATCGATACAAAAAGGAAAAGTAAAGGATGCAAATGTATAAATACTACGTTATTCAAAACTTAGAATATAAGATGTTTAATTACTAACGTTAGAAAATTTCTTACAGGCTTTCCAGACCCCCTTTTGAACCTTTTATATTATATAACAGTCCATGCACAGGCAAGCAAGCAGGTTACTTGCACCATAGAATCTAGTAAAAAAAGTGTTTATGTAGCAAAGCATGTACAGTATACGCGTTTTTGTACTCATGAAATTTTATATTCTATAATCTGCTTAAAACCTCTCCCAAATTAAAATAGTTAAATTAAAAAATAAAAATAAATAAATAAATAAAATCTGAAAGCTTTCAGATTTATATTACGGCCAAACGGGCGTTTTTTATTTTCATTTAACAGACATATACACGTTTCGACAGTATTTCGGCTAACGCCACTTTGGGCTAAAAATATTTAAAAATAGCACATCTTAAGACCTTCCGATAGACAGACTCGCGCGTTGAAGGTAAAAATACTCTATTTACTACAGCATTGCCACTGCTCGCTTTGATTTTGTTGAATTTTTTAATAAAAAATTCGTTAAAGTTTTACAAAATATGAAACAGACAATAAGACAAATTCCAAATTGGGGCTGCCCGGTGTCCATTTCTATAACTTAATGATTTCTCTATGTTATTCAAAATAGTTTGGCTGTAGGTACCGTTGTTTTTTCACAGTGCTAGAAACGTACATACATTCATGCAGATTATTCATTAATTAGTTTCTTTAAATATAATAAAGGGCGATAATTTTTGGTGGCAACAATCTGAAAAACGACACATCACATTTAAGTGATTCAACGCAAAATGCCGTTTCCAGACTAAGCGCCTTTCTGGACTAACGCCCCTCTGGGCTAAAAATTCATTCATGTGACTATTTGTCATGAATGTTTGCCCCTCCCTTTAAAATTTTCTACAGATGCTCATGGCTCTACCGTCTACAAATGCTGCCACTGCAACAACGCTGCACTACCTATCATAATGACTGAAAATATATAGGTTACCAGTGGTCAGAGGTGACCGGTATCTTAAGGTTACGGACATCTTAACAGTACATCTTAATTTACTGTACTTTCTCACACCAGTGACGTGACCTATGGAACTTAAAGCACTGACAAGCCACAAGTGACCAATCCTCCTTAAGTAAGCTTTGACGGGCACATATGTTGTTAAATTTATTTTATTGGAAAAATTTATTTTCATCTAATACAGAGGCGAATTTTGGAACCTTGAGAAGTAATTTCAGTTGCAATAAAAAACAAGAAAAAAAAAGCAATATAAACTGGGCTATCAAAAATGTTTCCTGGAATTTATGAAATGTTAATTTGCTTTATTTGTTCACACAGATGACCCGTAAGTTTAGTTCTAGTGATTCTAGCAGGAGATCGCCACGGACCAAAAGACTGGATGGGCATTGGCGAGTTTCATTTTAATTAAAAAAATCTGTATAAATATACTGCATTCCAGCATACCGGTGTTTCATGCCTTAATTTCAACTGACCATCAACCTGTAAGTTACCCGTAACCAACAGCCTTCAACACCCGTAACCACAGCGGTGTACATTTCAGTTTTAAATTGTATCTAAAATTACCGTGCCACCCCCACGCATGACCAATCGGTTGACCTCTAATGATTATGCAGTTGCAAATCGTAAATGACCGATAACCTTCTTAACTAGCACAGATGTCCTATGGTTTAATTTTAATATCTATCAAAAGTGTCTGCATCATCCCATGCTAGTGACTCGGGGGTTGACCACCAACGATTGTCAACTTCTACGTGGTAGGTGACCAAATCCCTGAAGTGTCCTTGAGTCTAATTTAAATATTTAAATTTACTGCATCATTCTACATTAATGGCTTGTTGGTTTGTGTGAGACCGTTAAACATTTTTGTTTCGGAAGTAGGAGAAGTGAAAATTGTGGATTGTCCTCGCCGGGATTTTCATCTCTGGACCTTCTGATTCGTAGCTGGACGTGCTCTCCAGTTACACCATGAAAACATGCAATAAAGATGGCGAAAAACCTTTTCAGGCGTTTTTTTAACCTCAGAGTGAAAAAATGCTTTGAGAGGTAAAGCTGTCTTTGAGTGTAATGCAAATATCTGTAGTAGCATCTTACTGAATCCTTGTAGACTGAGAAACAATGATTATTAACCTGCAGGTGACTAAAGCTCTTGAAGTGCAACAGCGTCAGGATTTTTTAAATTTAAATATTTATTTAAATTTTGCTGAATTACCCAACAGTGGTGAGTTGCAGATTGAGCCCTAATGAGAGTAAACTTGCAGGTTACTGGCGATCAGCGTTCTGGGGAAAATATGTAAAATTATACGATCAGCGATCTGGGGGCACACATGCCCATGGATTTAATTTTAATTTTTAAATAGTACTTAAAGTTACTGTACCACTTAAACCTACTGCTTAATGAACTAACTACCACTCACTAGACAAACCTCGAGTCATTAGCCACCAACGCTTTCTTGCTGGACAGTTCCAGTTTAATTACAATTTATTAATCTATTTAAATCGTATAATTTTAATATGCAGAATTTATAACATATCCAGTCGATAATTTGCAAGAATATCTGCAGAATTATATGAATTAATAATAGGCGGATATTATTTATCTTATATTAGAAAAGGCGAAGAGAAAAAAATATGTCTCTCGTGGATTACACTCAGCTGAAAATTAAAGTCAAAGGTTTTTATCCTTTTGTCTCTTCGCCTCCCGCTACATGAAAGTATGGATGCATTTTCCCCTTTCATGATGATTTGACGATGATCGACTGATGATGATTTGAATAATTTCATGATAATTTGATTTCGACTGATTTAATGATGCTTAATGATTTATTTTGTTAATTGTGCAAGGATTGAAATATTTACTAAAATAAAATAATTTATATTTTTTGTTTAAACTTTATTTAATATTATTTATTATTATTTAATTCCATTTAATCTTAATCACGAAGTCTCAAAGTGTATATACAACATTAAAGTTATATTTATTCTCGACTTTTTAATTCTCCCATGCTCATCCCCATAGTTAGAGAATCGAGGGTTACAAGTGTCATACATTTTGTAAGTGATATAGAATCGTTTGGTTTATCGTCACGTATTAGCTTAAATATATTTCAGACGAGTTAAACTGAAATCCGCACACTAGATTAGTTTTAATCTGATGATTTTAGATTAAAACGAACATTAATGGTTAGGGGGATCTGAATTATTTTACTCATAGGGGGATCTGAAAACCCCCATGAATACCGCGAGGCACAAAGGGATTCCCCAAAGGTTAATGTGTGGTGTGGACTAATGCACGACCTAGTCATTGGGCCTTTCTTTTTTGCAGAAAAGATGATCTTATCAGTCGTATACTTAGATATGTTGGAAAACTTCGTATTTCCACAACTAGAAGAGCTTCAGCCACATGTTTTTTTGCCACAAGATGGTGCATCACCTCATTGGGGTACCATCGTTCGTAGTTCTTTGAATGACCATTTTACAGGAAGATGGATTGGGCGAGGAGGTCCAATTCCTTGGCCGCCCAGATCACCTGATATAACGCCGCTGGACTTTTTCTTTTGGGGATTTGTAAAGGACAACGTTTACAGGAGGAGAGTGTCGAATATTAATGACCTAAAAGCCAGAATTACAACCGCAATAGCCTCTGTAGATGCCGACATGCTTGCCGGTACCTGGCGTGAAATTGAATATTGACTTGATATTCTCCGTGCGACGAAGGGAGCACATGTGGAAGTTCATTGACAAGGGTCATGAAACTTTTTGAGTCTATCTAACCATTTATGTTATTAATTTTAATCTATCTTTATTATTTTATGAGTTATTAAACATCAAAATGGGTCCGGGACTTTATAAACACCCTGTATGTGTAATTGTCGCAAATAATTTTATTGTAAAGCCTATATAGTAAATAAAACAAGAGTTTTGCTGAAAAAGTTAATTGCCTTTTCCTGCCCCTCAAAGAGTTAAGAGGCAAAGTCTTGAAAAGTACATTGAATATCCGAGACCATTAAGAGATTGATATTTTTTTATGGGAAGACAAACAGCTTGAATGCTCATGAACAGCATTCACCGATATTAACAAAACTCTGGAAATAATCATAACGCTGCGACAACAAAAAATCGGAATAATTTTGTTATAACAGAAGAGTCATTCATCTTAAAAGGTCAGAAAAGATTTCATGACGCTTTATTACTATCTAACAACTCTTTTATACGTCACGTGATTTATAACTCATCACCCTCACCGAGCTCTTCCCTTTTTTAGATGGGATCTAAAAATAACCGGAAAGAAAAGTAAAAGGATTCTCGACAGTTAATCGTACGAATGAGACAAAGAGAGGACTTCACGTTAGTTCCCCATTAAGTGATGTTATATATAATTCTTTTATTGGTCCATACCCCCTTAAAAAGTCAAACTGCAATGAATCAGACAACTTGTCAAGTTGGCTTTTTTTAACCACTTCCTCTGGAAGACTTTTAAGAGGCAAAATGACGTAAGTCCAATAGATTTGGTGTTTCCACAGAATACGTGTTAAATTAGCACCTTAGCAATTTTCAGCTGACGACATACATAATTGAACACCTTTCATATCAAGACTCAGTTATTTGGATTTTGAAGTATTATTGTTATAAATATTACTTTCAATATTACATTGCAATTACGATGCTGTCATGGTACTGCAATGTTTTACAAATATTTGTGTGTTTATTTGATTGAACTTTTATGCAATTTTTTATTTTTTATTTTTTTTTTACAATTTTAAACAATATTTTTGAAGAGATCATTTTAAGTTTCTAAAGATATTTTAATTTATAAACATGCTTTACTGCCTATTCTCGTTTCCCACCTACTATTCCCCGCCAGTATAAGTTTTTAGTATCGCGCTGTATGTAAAAGAGGTAGAAAGAGTATTTAAAGGAAGGTTTCGTTTACTTCAACAGAAGAGCTTAGCAGCTCTTAGTGGCGCATGTTTGCTGCTTCCTTGTTTAAAGCTAACTACGCTCGACCGTATTGTACGTGCCTGCTGATATTCGCCGGTTAATTTAATTGAGAGCCAACTACGTTAGATAATTTTGTACAACTTGGGTAATTCAGTTTAGTTCAGCATTAGATTAGTTTCTTATTTACTTATCTCGATTTAAAGCTCAAGTGCAGGATTTTCTGTAAGCCCCAGAAAGGGACCATTTGTGTTCTTAGCTTGATATAATAAAGTGAACTTTTCATTTACGCACTTGGACTCAGCGCTAAGTCGCTACTTAGTTCAGCAAGGTTCCTACTTATTTAAGCATAGACTAAGTTGTCAGAAACATTATTGTTTAATTAATTAATTAATTAATTTAGCACATTTATGTAATAATTTTATTGCGTATTTTTGTTTAATCGCATTTGGGGCTATTTGTGGTTTGTGGTTTAATCGGACGCGTGGCTGTTGTGTTTTAAGTGTTCATTTTGCGTGCAAGTTGTAAATCTTCAAATTTTGAATCAATCGGCGTTTAATTGTGAAAACATGGTGACTTAGTTAGAAGCCGAGATACAGACAGAAACTCTCTTGACGAACCTCCATGAGAGATTTTTGTCGCCAAAATGGTTGCACTTGGTGATTTCTCGCCAACTTAGGGATATTCTGGAAATCTCCGGAAAATGCACTTTCGAACATAAATTGCGTTTGAGCCGAGGAAGTTAGTTCAGTTCAGGAAGTCAGCTCAATGATTATATTCAGAATTGTACAATTATTGCTTTAGAGTTAGTTTGTGACTTATATCGCTGATCTGCAATATTTTCTGCGTGTTCAGGATAATTTATTCATTTTTGTTGTTCTCCTTGCAATATTTATAGTTGTTTATTTTGCCGTGAGTAGTTATTTGTTGTGACCCATTGTCATTTGATTCCTGCACATCTGACGTAGTTACTAACACGATTTCTACTAATTCTAGCCCCCAGCAATACAATATTTAAAAAATAATAATAAATCTGAAAGCTTTCAGATTTTATATCACGCCCAAATAGGCGTTTCTTTTTGTGTGTTTCATTTATCTATTAAATATCAAGTTCTTCGTACATAAATCATAAAATTCAATTCAACAGCAATACCGCAAAATAATTTAAAAAGGGCATATCTTTAGAATTTCTGATACACAGCCTCGCTCGCTGGAGATAATCCCCCCCTACAGTGTTGCCATTGTTCGCTTTGAAATCGTTGAGTTTGTTAATCAAAAATTCCTTAAAAGTTTTACAAAATATGAAATCCATAATATAACAAATTCCAAATTTTAAATTTGGGCTTCCAGATGCCCATATTCGGGTTGAGACGTACGTTATTCACAATTTGATGGATAGGTACCGTTCTGTGAAACGTCGTTTATGGTGAAACGACACAAAATGCCAAAATAAAATTAATAGCCCTTCTGGGCTAGCGCCCTTTGGGCTAATAATCGCGTGTTGCCCCCTCGCTGAAACAAAATTATAGAAAACTTATTTAAAAGTAGAACTAAATTATTTTTAGTGTTTTGTGAATAACAGCAGCGCCGTCTTTCGGCGGGAGAAACACAGCGAATGTCATAACAGATAAATTCTCTAAGGACACGTAATAAAAATAAAGGTAACGATAATGATAATTTAAGGAGATATTACCTACCAACACACAGTCTGCAATCTCTCATAATTACTTTCATATAAACAGTAACAATTTAGTTTTACTAGGCAGCTAAAAAGTACATTCATTTTATCCTTTTTTGCCGCAGGGCATTTGAAAAACAGTGCAAAAATATCTATGTCTAGAATTGTAAGATTAAACTCAGTTTCTTTATTTTAAACAGTAGTTTCGCATTCTTCGATTGCCAAATTATCATCCCGTCGTACTTCTCGATCGCAAAACATTAAGTGACTACGATAATATAAAAAGCCACTAAAAGATTTATTTACATTTTAGCTTAGAGAATCTGAAACCATTAACAAAATTGTTCCGTTTCTAGCAGGCTGGATAGACAACAATAATAATTAATGATAAAAAATGATTTACAAGTGAAATGTTAACTTAATATCTAACACCCTAGTTATGATACCTCGAAGCACTAATGCTATATCATTCCGAGACAACCTCACCAACTCGTTGCATAGCATTAAAGTCAGGCAGGAAAGGAAAAATTTACCGTGGCAGGCTGGGTATATCAACCCTCGCTAGTAAACTTAGATTACTGCTCCTTATTTAAAATCACTTCATTTACACATTCTAGTGGAAAGACGAAAAAGTAAAAAAACAGGCAAGATTTAATATAAGAAATAAAGTATTAAATAAAATAAATCTTACACAATGGTTTGCTGCAGACATATACTTTTAAGTAATTAATTAAATAAAAAAAACCTGATCTGTATACGGCACGATTTCCTTGTACGAAATATTAAATTATACGTATTTTTTCCTGCATTTCATTTAAACTTATTTCCTCGAATTTCATTAGAAATATATTTCTCTTTCAATTAATTGAGTTCTCAGTTCCCGGGTAGGTAAAAATACATAAACACTCAAAATATCTTCGTTAAATATTTAAAAATGTAGAAAAACATAAAACACCAAATGCACTTAAAACGATTAAAAAAAATTTTACAATTACATCTTTTACGCAAAAACAAGCAATTCGAACAGCAGGCAAGAAGGCAGATTTTTCGGTGTAGAAAACTAAATTTCCTTTCGGTCCCACTCGGCAAAAAGAATCTGAAGGTGCAGAAAGAATTAACTCACTATTCTGCTAAGTTTCAAACGTAAAAAAATATAGCTCTTACGGTAAGAAAAATTAGGCTTAACCGCACTTAAACAACGTTCAAGTTGTTGATAATTTTACAACTATTGCATGCAGATTAACTAAAAGCATAAAATCCTTAACCGGAAGCTAAGAATAACATAATTTAATGATTTTTAAAGCAAAAAATGCACAGTTTAAAAATATATAAGAATATAAAAACTAAGCTCATTGAGCCGAGTAGTGGGTATTTATATATTTATATACTTTTGGTATGGACGAGGGCAACCAAAATAAGAAGTGCACAACTGCATGTTATAGAAACACACATACACAAAACTGTATAGCACAAAACCATACACAAAACTTCAACGTTCTGAGGCTACTCGTTTTTGAGTTAAGCAAGATACATACGTACATGTCACGAAAAAAAATCTCTTTTGAATCCATTTTAAATCAGTTTTTAATTCGTTTGGGGAAAAATAGTGCTTCATTCCGTCCTTACGTACAGATGTTAGGTAAAAACATCGTTAAATTGCATTCGATAGCGGTCAAAACGCATATTTTCTTTGAAATCTGATACTCGGAAGTTTTCGTTATAACAATACTTCCTTTACTTCGTTAAAGGAAGTAAAAAAATTTCAAAATAAGACGAGGTTACATGACAGATTTCAGTAAAAATAGACAAAGCTTGAATATTATGTGGGCCTTGGATTGGGAGGGAGAAGGACAACCAGAAATACGTTTCTCGTAGTCGAATTAGTCGGTGGGGGGAGAGGGTTCCTTATACATTTTCGTCCAATTTTGTGATCTGTATCCGAGTGCAACTAACGGTAGATAAACATGAGTTTAGCAGCATTAGTTTCAAATTAAAGTTTGTAGAAAAATTTAAAATTTTGCATTTGGTTAAGTTTGATTTTATATAACCGCCGAAATCGACTTTTTTATGCACGAATTCTTAACTTTGACAGGGTTCTGGCGAGTTTATAGTGATCACTTATTTTTTCGGAGGCAAAAAAGTGAAAAATAAACTGTGCACTCGCTGGGATTCAAGCTACGTATTTTAAAACTGCTACCTAGGTTTAGTGACCAACAATATCACGAAAGCATACATAGACAACAACACGATAAACCTTACATTCTCGCCCACTTACATGGTGATCGAGGAGAGGAACGAGATCAAATCCTGCTATTATCGTCCATCATATTTTATTTTGGACGCATTACTTTAAAATCCTCTAACCGGCAAGGTCGTATATATACGGCTTAGAATATTTTTTGCGATATCTGTACGAACGTATATGTACGCGCATATTAAAATATGTCAAAGAAATTAAGGCAATATATTAAAAGTACATAAATCCAGGTATAAAATGCCGGGAAAATTTTTACATTAAATCAAGAAAACAAATTTTTCTGGTAGTACTTCTGGGAAATTTGTGGTTTCTTAGCGAAAACCCTCATTAAATTATTGTGCAATGCCCTCGTCGGGACTCGAACCTGAACCTCTCGAATACATGCCAAGAGTGCTACCGTTACACCGCGAAAGCATGCTGGAAGGAGGGAGAAAATACTTTATACACTCCCCCTTTTAAAGGGTGACTGGGGATTGGGGAATCCTAGTCGCCAAATCCTGACGGTGAAGAATTATTGTTCACCACTCTTAGAGTAATTAAGTGTTTTTGAAACAGGAGATGTGAAAAATGTGCAATGCCCTCGCCGGAACTCGAACCTGGATCTCTCACGTACGCGCCGAGTGTGCTACCGTTACACCACAACGGCATGCTGGAAAGAGGGAGAAAATACCTTAGATGAATATTAGGGTTTCAGGTTCAAAGAATTTAAGAGAACAGAATGGGCCGTCATAATTCGAAGTATGAATCTTACGACTGCTAGATGAATGTCCTACCCCTTAAGCTGCAAAGCACATACGAGTCAATGCACTAATTTCTTCAATTTCGCATATCACGGAATACTTTTTTCTCCGTTTGTCTTGAATAAGTTGCGGGAAAACGTACGCTACGGAAATTCCTTTGCAGAAAATGAGTATATCAAATGAAATTTCGTGTAATTTTACTAAAAAATATCATTTTCTTTTTTAACTACCGTAATTGTTTTACCAAATCCAGACATACACCACTAAAGACCTGAGAGGCATTTAGCGTCAGGGAAACGAGGAAGCAATTCATTTATATTTCCAAGAGTTTCTTAAACGTCTGGAAATTGTCTCTTGTTTCCGGGGACTGGAATCCAATATTATTGGACCCATTTTCTTTGATTTATAGCCAGCAATTTGATTCCAGTGTTTTACGGTATTTATCCACCATAGATAGAATTACATTTTCCCTTTTCCTAATCTCTTGTTCTCTCTAATTTCGCCTCGTTAAATAAAGTACCAATCGGGGTGGTTTCATCTTTCAAGTTTGCTGTTGTCTTTCGACCAATGTACAGCTAGCTCCTCGTTCTTTTTTTTCTTTTTTCTTTGTAGGACTTGAAAAATATTATCGAAATTGTTGCGATAATACTCGGGAAGATAGATATTTGCTTTCCGCTTCAAATCTCTTTAAGTTATTGGTTTCTAATCAGGGATCTAAATGTTTGGGTTTCCGGAAAATGAACTCCTGGAGAGAAAAAAAAAAGAAAGATAGCAAGCAGTAAGTAGTTAGTTGATAAAATCAATTTCTAATCTGCTTCTAATCTCTCACCGAAATGTGAGAAAAGAAATATTAT
Source organism: Stegodyphus mimosarum (assembly GCA_000611955.2). NCBI lineage: Eukaryota > Metazoa > Arthropoda > Arachnida > Araneae > Eresidae > Stegodyphus > Stegodyphus mimosarum. The sequence continues at coordinate 173,046 of KK119664.1, forward strand.
CGAGATACTTGAAGAATCTGACGAAAATTGCCCCGCAATGTGGGTTTTTTAGATTGCTTAAAATTTTAGGGTTCATTAGAAAATTATGTTTACTTCAAACGGAATTCATAATTTTATTAATTTACTGCTTCCGCATCCTCACCAGTTTTATTGATTAAATAAGGATATGCGATAAAACTTTCATTTAATGCATTTTAATTTTGGAATTTCCCTCCCGGTTTTTTTTCCTTGAAAATTGGGACTGAGCTTTCTCTTTTTCGAGGATATAATTCGGTTTTTCTCAGTGTTGCAACCTAGCAACTTTCTCCGTTATGATGGATGGCTTCGGCCATTCTCGAGAAATGCTTAATCAGCAAACTGTCGGGACCTTGGGAAAAAATTGCAACCCCTATCATCTTTAGGCACTAGTCTTTACTTTCGGAACGGCTCAGCAATTATTGCAAAAAACCTGCTCTCAAACAGATGCGCTGGGAATTCTCATTATTATTATAAACATTCGAGGTTTGTTGTCTCCAGGTCTCAAACTGGTGGCCCGCGAATACAACACATTTCTACACTTTTCTAAAAGACGGTGTTGCCAAGATTTCAGGATTTTAGTCCTTCAAAGGCCGAATTTATGTTATTTTTAGCCCAAAGACCGTTAGCCCAGAATGGCTATTAGTCTCGAAACGGGATTTCGCATTGAAACATTATAAAAGTCTGAATGTCTTTTCAAACTGTTGCCACCAAATATTATCGCCCTGTGTTATACTTAAAGAACTTAAATATTGAAGGATTTGCATGAATGTATGCATGTTTTTCGCACTGTGAAAAAGCAACGCTAGCTAGAGCCATCAAATGTTGAATAGCGTAGTCCTCTACCCGAATATGGCTAGCTGGAAACTTTGAATTTTGGAATTTCGAATTTATTTTATTGTGTATTTCATCTTTTGAAAATATTTAACGAATTTTTAATTAACAAACTCAATGATTTCAAAGCGAGCAATGGCAACACTGTACGGAGAAAAAACATTTTTATCTCCAGTGTGAGAGTCTGTCTATCGGAAATTCTAAAGATATGCTGTTTTTAAATATTTCTAGCCAGAAGGAAAATTAGTCCAAACGCTCTCTAAACCTGTATGTGTATGTAAATTAAATAAAAAACGCTCTTTGAAGCGTAATATAAAATCTGAAAGCTTTCAGATTTTTTGTAATTACCATTAAAAACGAACCTGAATAAAGTACCAGAAAATCTATACTAGTTACACTATGGTATAAATCTTATTAAAAGATTTGAAGATACAGGTTTTATTCGTACTTGCCAAGAAATAAATGTAGACAGTTATAAATTTTTGCACTAATAATAACCGCTTTGTTTAGAAATGCATTTATATGTGAACAGCTTTATTTTTCTTAGTTGAAAGCATAGGCAGTGAATCCGATTAACTGATCAGCATCTGCAATTCGTCATGAAGGCGCAATATTTAATAATTTTGATCAAAGGCTACAAACATTATCATAATCGAAACACCATCAAATGTCAAGTTGTCATAAAAAATAGAGAAGTTTATAATTACTAGCGGGCAAGCCCGCCAGCTAAGCGGGCTGGGCCCGTTTGTTCCTTGGGATTCGAAAGTTGGACAGAACTACCAGTGTTTAAGATTTTCTATGTTGCAAACCCGCCAATTAGCGGGATGCGCCCGCTTGTTCACCGGGACGCCCGCTTATTTCCCTTATGCATATATATATATATATATATATATATATACCGCACATGCCGGAAATCACGAAAACACCCACGCGCTCCCAGGGATTCGGAAGTTCGACATAACTACCAGTGTTCAGCGATTTTCCTGCTGGCAAGCATGCTAGTTGAGCGGGCTGCGCCGGCTTTATTAGGTTTGCATCCGTATTCTCGTATATATCCCCAAGATACTGCATACACATTCCCCATCCGGAAAATGTCGAAAACACCCATGCCATTGACCAGTTGAGCGGGCTGCGCCCGCTTGTTCGCCGGGATTCGAAAGTTGGACAGAACTACCAGTGTTCAGCCACCGCGTTCGTCGGGATTCGAAAGTTGGACCTAACTACCAATATTCAGCAGTTTTCTAGCTGGCAAGCATGCCAGTTCAGCGGGCTGCGCCCGCGTTATTAGCGTATGCATCCGAAAGATACTGCATTTGCCGGGACGCCCGCTTGTTCGCCAGGATTCGAAAGTTGGACAGAACTACCAGTGTTTAAGTTTTCTATGTTGCAAACCCGCGCGTTAGCGGGCTGCGCCCGCTTGTTCACCGGGACGCCCGCTTGTTTCCCTTATGCATCCAATATACTTCACATGCGGGAAATCACGAAAACACCCACGCGTTCGCCGGGATTCGGAAGTTCGACCTAACTACCAGTGTTCAGCGATTTTCCTGCTGGCAAGCATGCCAGTTGAGCGGGCTGCGCATGTTTTATTTGCGTATGCATCCGCATTCTCGTATACATCCACAAGATACTGCATACACATTCCCCATTTGGAAAATGTCGAAAAAACCCACGCCGTGTAAGAAACCGCCAGCTGAGAGGACTGCGCCCGTTTTATTCACGTATGCATCCAGAAGGTAATGCTAACACGTTACAAACGCCGAAAATTACGAAAACACCCACGCGTTCCCCGGGATTCGAAAGTTGCACCGAACTACCAGTGTTAAGGGATTTAGCCGCTCACCCGCTAATTGTCCTTGTACGAAGTGTAAATGCGTGCGTGTGCACAAATGCATACGAAGGTGGACCGAACTATTTACATATAAATATATGTATTTCTTTGTGTCAAAGAAAAATTTAATAAATAAGAGAGAGAGTAGGTCGTCATTATTCATTCTGAAATTTTGCTCCACTTCGAAAGTTTTTAAAATTTGTTTATTTTTAGCTTAATATAATATAAGTTATTTAAGTATTAATTAAACTTTATATTTAGCTATTCATACGTTTGGCCTAAAAAAGTATAACCTAAAAATGTCTTGGAAGTACCAAAGTTTACATTTTAGATAAAAAATATCAATTTGAAATTTTTTCATTTGCGTTAGTATTATTTTTGTATGGGTATGTTTTGATAAATATTTAGTCAGTCAAATTTAAAATATGTTTAAAATATGTGGGGTTTTACTTATTTTATTCCAAAGTTCTGTCTTAGAAAAATAAATATCGAAACAAAAACTGGCATGTCATATCAGAAAAAGTCCCATTTTGTATCAAAATGCCTATATTAGAATGATGCTATATAAAAATCTAATATATATCCTAAATCGCGCTTTCGAGACATGAAAAAAACAATTTGAAGTGTCGTCAATCGGCCCAGTAGAACGGGAGATATAGAACTGCCCCATTTTTTTCCTTCCCGCAGTATATAACTGAAAAGTAAAGTGGTCGAATAACCTCATGGAAAGGGAGACAGGCATAAAGCATAAAGCGCAACGAAATCGCTGCAGTTTCTGTAAACTTATTTTGCCGTGTATAGGAAACCTGAAAAGTCAATTTTCAAGGACGTGCACACAAAATAAAGGATATCTACGGCAAGATGCATCTAACACAAGATGTATCTACAATAAGATTGTAACAGCTTTTGCAAAAGATTCAAATGTTGTCACATGTTCTACTTGTATTTGTCACATGTACTAGAGAAGTGCAGCTAATACTACGTTTTGATACCTTGGAGAAAAACACTCTCAAAGTCAAAGAAATTAATAATGTGCAGCAAGGAACGACATAATATCAGTAAATTAGCGAAATTGTAGCTTTAAATGTTAACTTAAAACTTTTCTCTTTGGCAGCGGGAGTGAAAATGACGAGAAAGAAACACGTGCGAGTGCAAGAAAACACATAAATGACAGAAAACAAAGCTACTCTCGCTATCTATTGATCATAACTTGAATGAAAAGTAATTAGAAAAAGATTTCTTGAAAAGCTGATGGTAAAGAATGATTATAATTGGGATCATTAGCCAGAACAGAAAGATTTTTACGAATTTGACACGCCTCCAGAAAATCCAATTTGCCAACGGAAATTCTTTTGGGGAGGAGGAGGGGTAATAATTTTGAATAGAAATTATTTTAATTCAAAACGGATTGTTTTGTTTGATAAGCAGCGACTGTCAATGGAGGATTTATAAGTTACTTCAAATTCCGATCAATTTTTCCAATTCGAATCCTCCTTCACAGTCAACGTTTCAAAAAATTATTTTTTAGTTACATTTCGGTCGTTAAATGGCGCCACGGGCAAAAAAAGAGGTTCTTTGCCAGTGGTTCCTCCCCCCCACCACCACCACCACTTAGCTAAAACGTTCTCGAATTTTGTATCTGTTTTCCTCGTATAAGCACCGTGTATCTTTATTTTCACTTTCGTAGCTGAAAGAGGTTCTATTTAATAATCGAATATGCCAATTCTTAATGCTCATTATTAGCTTCTTTAAAAACATGTTCTTTTTATTAGATCTCCGAAGTGTTTATTATTTGAGCAAACAAAAACAGAAATAGCTCGAAGGTGAAAAACGAAAATACCATCCTGCTGAGGGAAATATTATTTTTTGTACACCTCGTTCGCAAGAGATCCAATGATATAAATGTATACCTACATCTTGAATATTTACTAAGTCTGTTCTGCATTAAATAAATATACAAATTTCAATGTGCCGTTAATTTAGAAGGAAATAATATCCTATCAAATTCGCTTGCCATTTTGAGCATCTCACTTTAAATATAGGAATCTTTTGTTGTATAACTTTAATTTTCTCTATGATTTATTCTTAATAATTCTTTCATAATTGCTTAGCTTCAAACTATCTGAGGAAATAAACTCAAATCTCAAAACCAAGACCAGATTTCAATTTTTTTCTCATGATTTTCCTATTTTTTAATTTTTAATTCCTTTTTAAAACTTTATGAAACTTTAATACTAAATTCTTTAAAGTATTAGGCTATATTCAGAAGTTTCCAGATTGCGATATTTTTAATTAGTATTTATCTATTGAAATTAGTTTTAGTCAATTGTCTATTTATTAAATTTTGTAAAGAAGGAAATGTAAAAATCAGCTGTGATTTTGCCAACAATCGAATGTGCGATTATACAATATTTAGATGAATGTATGAACAACTACAGAGGCTGTTCGCACATTTTTCACATGACTTTGCTTTGCTATATAAAAATCACCTGATGGAAAAATTTTTTAACTGCAACTACATTTTTGCGAGTGTAAATTATCGTCTGCTATTTCACAATTTTGGTTTCATGAAAAATGGCGCTTTTGAAGAAGCAATGGCCATATTTGTGCTCTTTCCGAAGAAAATGATTCGTATTTAGTTATTAAAAAATTCTGTGAAAGCCATAGTGTTTTGTTATCTAAAGCTACGGTACATAGTATTGTCAATAAGAAAGGGGAAAACGTCAAAATTTGGCTTCAAGAAGAAAAATTGTTCAAAATACATATCTAAGGAAAAAACGGAATGTTTCAAATGTGGCAAAAGTTAGAATTTTAATGTTACAAGAAAATCTTCGAAGTCAAAGGACATTTGCATAATCATTAAAATGCTCATGGCAACCGTAAACAACGTGATTAAATATTCTCACAATAGATGATGAATCATGGTATATTTAAATGACCGAAATAAAAACAAGGTCCATTTATTATCATCAAAGAGAAGAAAACAATCTTAGAACATGCTTCAAAGAATAGAAGAGAAACAGGGCAATGTCAGTCAAAATCGCTGAAACAACCTTGTATTTGGCGTACATTTATTAAAACAATCGATTTCGAGGGCAGCTACAGGTCCCTCCACATCAGGAGAACGAAATTTTTAGAAAGGGAAAGCTACCTCAGTAACGGCTTTTTTACCCTCTGGTAGTACCATGCGCGAGGAGGCAACGCCATCTATCGATGAAAATAATAACCACGAATTATGTTAATAGAATTTTAAAAGCGTTAGGAAGGACTAGATTGGACTTGAAATCATTCACTAAACATGCTAAATCTTTGTGAATATGAAAAGCCTCAAGAAAATAAAATTCACCAACGGAAAAAGCTTTTTGGATAATTTTTGCAGATCCAAAGTCAAAATTATGATTAAGTTTCCAACTATGATACGCTATTGACTTATTAATTTCGCCCTTTCGGACACAAGATTCATGTTCCTTGATACGAAACTTTAACGCTCTTTTTGTTTGGCCAATATATCTCAAGCCACACTGACACGATACACTATAAATTTCCCAAGAATTAAAGTCACAAATGCAATCTTTTAGAGTCGAACCGTGAATTTTATTGATAAGGAAGAAACTGACTTGAAAATTGAATTTCTGGAGAATCCGTGCCACTTTATAACTAACAGAAGGATAAAATGGAAATACGACAAGATCATTAATATTATTTCTAACAGTTGAATGTCTTCTTCGATGAGAATATGAAAAATTTTTAACGTCTTTATGAAAGATCAAGGGAGAAAATCCTCGGTCAACAGCAACTGCTCTCAGTTAATTTAATACCTTCTCTTTACCCACAGTGCCATCAATCAGTGTAGCCGCACATCAAAATCCACTGTTAATTTGCTGGAAAAGATAGAACAGGAAAAGTGTATGCAGGCCATACCCTTCACTCATATCCCTTCTAAATCTCATGATGCATCGTCCAAAGGTTTCTACGCTTTTGGACTTTTAAAAAGCAAATTGTCCAGCGGTCGACTTATAACCCTCCTTGGATTTTGGAAAGCTGTTCAAGAGTAATGGAATAAAATATTTCTTTCGCTACTTAAAAAAGCTTTACTGTCTTGGAAATTACCTATGTATAAAGATAGTAAAGAATAAGGGTTATCAAGTGAAACATTTGAAACACAAAAGGTTTAGGTAAAATATTTCTTAAAATACAATGAAAATCGTCTAAAATATTTGGGAACAGCCTTAGTAAAGCCTTTCAGAAAAGACTACCCACAGTTCCATACAACTGCAAATGTTCCTTTTTAAATGCATAAATAAAACAAATTACTCAATTTTTAAAACTGCCTGCTTCATTCGTTCAATTTCTACTTTCTATATATTAATGAACTTACACACTGTTATCTAAAAAGAAATAAATGAGATTTCTCTCTAGATGAGCTCATTAGCAAAATATCCTCGTCAATTAAGAGAAACTCAAAATACGTTTTTATCTCCTTCTCCGCCAAAAAATCTCCTTACTTTCTCCTTTCGGTGAAGAATAAAACATGTTGTTGCTGAGAATTAACTGACGAGAAGTACAACGTAAACTATTTATAAATTAGGAAAAAAGAACTTCAAGAATAATTTAATGTGGGAATGTTTTTTAATTCATTATTTTTTCCTTCTCTTTCACATAGATATCACAAAATATCCTCTTTTTTTTTACCCCTTCCCTATTTTTGTCTTTGTTTCTTTTCTCTGTTTTTCTCTTTTATTTAAAGAATGAAGTTCAAATCCGTCTACGTAAGTTTCACTTATTAACAAAACGTTCATATATTAATGAAGTTCCCTTAGTGCTATTTTATTTTTAGTAAAAAATAACGCACCTTCATTCTTTACTTGGAGAAGTGAGTAATTAGCGTTTTATATTTTTTAGAATGTTTTAATTACTTCGAGTTTGAAAAATATTGAGCTCTTCCCTTCACGTTTGCTCAGTATCAGTTTTTATGCGACAGTTACTTTCATTTTCCTTATTCTTTTTAAATACCTAACAATTAAAAAAAATAACAAGCAATTATTTCAAAGTTCTCTTTTTCTCTTTTTATATATTTATTTATTTATTTATTTTTTGCCTTTGATTAGATATAAAGTAAATGAAAGAAACGGAAAATCCTGACAAGAGAGAACATTATACAAATGGCATTAGATTAAGAATTTTAAAATGTTTTAACTTTTAATTAATGATATGTTATTTGCAACAATCGGACAGTTAGCTTTGTAATAATCAGGATTAAATGTTACAAACCCATTCATACACTCCATTTATATTTACATAATTTGATTTCCGGATAAGTCGTATATAAAACATTTTCTCCTTCCTGTCTGCATGCCTTCGTGGTGTAACAGTTAGCACACTCAGCGCGTATTCGAAAGGTCTAGGTTCGAGTCCCGGCGAGGCCATTGTTCATTTCTCATGTTTCCTACAACAAAAGTCCTAATGACTCTACAATTTCCCTCCTCGGAATTCATTTTCCATATGTGAGTATCCTTATACTCACATAAAATCCCCAGAAACTGATATTCTGGCATTTCAAAGGTTTCTAAATAAAGATAAACATCAACACCGAAGTTTCAAAAATTGTGCGACGGCTTTCTTCCTAAGGCCCAGACCTTTGTCAAGTATAAGTTTTCATACTGCATAAATTTAAGAAAGTTTTTCATCTCGTGAATATGTACAAAATGACTCTACTGTGAACTTTATAAACAGATTAACCTTTTATAATTGTAATAACCCTATGGATACTTCTTTAGTATTATTATTAGTATTCATTATAACACTGTGTTCCTATTACTTATAACATTTACCTCAATATGTTTATCTGTATACTAATTATATTTATTTGTTACACCAAAACAAATATTCAGTTTAATTTGTGAGTTTCAAATTGTATTGGAATTATACTGTAATCTTTGTATATCCTAAATCATTATCTTAATGAATACTGGATGGGAGCGTGCCGTGTTATTGCACGATGTACACTGCGAAAAAAAAAGAGGGGGGCAGTTCTTTATCTCCTGTTCTACTGGGCCGATTGACGAAATTCAAATCGCGTTTTTCATTCCTCGAAATCGCAACTTAGGATATATATTATATTTCTATATAGCGTTGTTCTAATATAGGCATTCTGACACAAATTCGGACTTTTTCCGAAATGAGATGCCATTTTTTTCCCTCACTTCGTTTCCACAACTGAAATTATGGCTAAATACTAAATTTTGTAAAACCTGGTGCAAAATTTATGGAGAAATTCAAAAATTTATCTTGGCGCATTTTTTTTAACTTTGAGAAGAGAATAACTTACTTGGCGAACTTCTTAATTTATAGCAACCTATTTTCCTTTCCCTTTTTTTTCACTGTACACGAGCGAAAAGAAGTCGTCGCGTAAACCACATTTGGCATTATTATCGCTTATAACATATATGCCAAATTTCAAAACGCGCCAATATGTAAATTCACGTATATCTTAGAAAATGTTGAATAAAATACTCTAAATTTTTGCAGGTGCGCCTAAAAATACATCTACTTTAAGGTGATGTTAAAAAGTTTATAGGTTATAATACAAAATGCTTTTCGAAAAATTTATAAAAATTATTTAAAAATGCAAATTTTAAAAGTAAATAAAAAAATGGGAGAATTTTATTTGGAATGAACCTAAATTTCGAATTCTGGAAGAAGGGATGAAATACGTTTAATAAAAAAAAAGAGATATTAATAAATATATTTCAAATTCAATTAAAACTGAGGAACTAAAATTTTGAGAACTAATTTTCTGTGCGATTTTTACAAAACTTAACATAATTTGAGTCGTAGACTCGAAATATGGAAAAAAACTGGCATGCCATTTCAGAAAACGTCCGATTTTGTGTCAAAATACCTATATTAGAACAATGCTATATATAAATCTAATACATATCCTAAGTCGCGCTTTCGAAACATAAAAAACGCAAGTTGAATTTTGTCAATCGGTCCAGTAGAACCAGAGAAGAAGTTTATTTTTCGCAGTGTACGTAATAGGTAAAC
>KK119664.1:182888-198965 GCA_000611955.2 Stegodyphus mimosarum
CTCAACCTTTTTTTTTTTTTTTTTTATAAAATCTCATAAAGCTTGGAATTTTTTGTAAAGAGTTAGTTGGTATGGGAGGGCATTACCAGTTCACTCATGGTACATCGCTGGTGTCCCCCATACTTTTACCTGTACCTGTAACTGAAGCTCTAGCAGTAATATCTTAGGGAAGTAACATTCCAATTTTATTTTAACTGCATGAGAAGTTCCATATATGCGACTAATTACTCAACAACAGCAAGTAATGAATTACCTTACTACATGAGGAGATGGAGCTGGTCTGATGGGCCTGGCGGGGCCAATTCGCAAAAGGGTACCGGCACTTTTTTTTCAAACTGGTCATTGTTCGCGAAGAAATATGAGACTCGACATTAAAAAAAAACAACACTGCAAAGCACCCTTATAAAGTTAGGGTAGTATCACGAAGAACACGGCCATCATCAAGATGCCGGGAATGTGAAGGTCTGTACATGACAAACAGTCGCCGACTTGCATAAAGGTGTCGGCATCTTTATGAAATCATCAAGGTAGCGGGACATGAAAATTCCTTACTTTAATGCAACTGAGTAAAGAACTAATTCCAATAATTACGAATTTGCGACGAGGTTAAGACGGCGAACTTAGTACGTTTATCATGTTTACAATTAGATTAGTTTCAAATTTTTTTTTTGGGGGGGGAAATCATTAAATACTCTTATTCCAACGAGTTTATTGTTTTTTGCTGCTCCAATTCTACAATTATGTTTAATGTTTCATTCCCTTTTACACTATGGATATCACGTTACGACGAGGCGCGATAGCCACCGAAGCCTCGCGAAATTTCCCGAATTCGGCTAGTCCCTGCTTTACATGTCTTTCAAATGCTAGGAACTGTATATAAGACAAGTAAGCTTTCAGAGAAACTAATGTGTGATATATGGATGAATACCGCACGCACATAAAATGTGCTGTCGACAGAACCAATTTTAAGTAATTAATTAATTAAAGGTTAAAATTTTTAAGTAATTATAATTGCCGTAGTTTTTCCCTAACTCCAGTTTCCATCCCTAGATGGCACTACTTGGTTTATTTCTTTTTCTTCGCTATTTATTTTGAGGTTAGGTGCGAGCTTTGAGTTCGTAGTTAGCTACAAGCAAATTATCGATGACTCATCAATCTCGCTTTCTAGTTTTGGTCTTTATCTTTCGTTTAAATGTTGCTGAAGAAAGACACGATGTTAAATCGCTGAAAGCACTTCCAAAAAAATAAAATTTACACCAATTATCGCTGAATTTCTTACAGTCAGTTTACTTGGCGTGATAGTCTTTTATGTTTTTAACTGTACCAATAAAAGTATGAATCGACACAAAAAGAAAATCTCAAACTTCAGATGACAACCTAACGCATTAAGAGTTTCAAAATGTGTTTAAAAAAACTTTAAAAAACTATTTTCAAAGCAGATAAGTTTAAAACACTGCAATCTGAACTTCGTATGCAAAATTCCAATTACATACTTGAAACAATTTAAGTAAGCAATTGCAACAGACTTAATGTTTTGAGAATTAAATTCTAGAAATTCTAGAATCCTAGAATTAAATCCTATAAAATAGATGTGGAATACAAAATCATATATTTAAATCAGCTTCACCAAATGGGAAACACAAATCGAAAAAAAAAAAAATTACTGTCACATTATTTCATTGTAAATTGATGACATCTGGAGACTTGTACACTTGTTTAATAAAGAAAAAAGACTAATTTATTCAAGACGTAGCTATGCATTCCCCCCCCCCTCTCAGTGCGATGTTCGCACACAAGCGTTCGAGACAAATATTTTCGTCAAGTGGCAATACTTCTATTTTGCCAAAATAAGAAATCCGTGAATTGAAAATAATAAATCATCTCGAAGAGATTTCTTTCTCTATCTCTTTTCTAATAATAAAATTAAATACTGCTTTCTATTTTTATTGAGCACTTTTTACTTCCTTGTACGAAGTAAAGGAAGTATTGTAATCACAAAAAATTCTGGGTATCATTTTCTAACGCAACTATAGAATGCAATTTAACAATGTTTTTGCTTGACATCTGCACGTAGGGACAGAATAAAGACTTTAATTCCCCAAACAAATTATAAAACTGATTTAAAATGGATTCAGAAGAGATTTTTTCATGGTGTCTGTGCGTACGTATGTATGTTTGTATCTCGCAGAACTCAAAAACGAGTAGCCTCAGAACGTTGACATTTTGTATATAGGACTGCTATAACATAAAGATGTGCACCTCCCTTTTTGGTTGCAATCGGCCACACTAAAAGTATATGTAAGATACAAGAAATACGATACCTGCTTTAAAAACTAATTGGCGATCTTAAAATTAACATTCTAAATTTGGTGACCTCCCCCTTAATTCATCCGTACTCCCGAGTTCGAGATCTTTCGACGTTACGTAACGCTGCTTGAAAAGTGCAAACGAAAACTGATATTAGCCAATCACAGCTTGTCTTTAGAATCATATCTACTCTGGTATAAATACTCCGGCGAGCTAATTACGCCATTCCCTTCTGGTAGCTTCCACCTTGCTAATAATTCATCGCTTTGCTTCCCCGTCTAAAGTGCCTGCGGCGTAATTCTAAGAATCAATGTAATTAACAATTTATCACCTTTCATTATGATGGAATAACAGAAATGTATCGGATTTCATTATGATTGGATAGACATCTATGGAGTTGATTTTATATGTGTGAAAACAAAGACTAGAAATTCTTCATGTTTTGTAATCTTCACACTCAGCTACGACGGCTGCAAGCTAATTCTTCCTTCTATGCTCATCGAAATCATCACAATATAATATATGTAATATACCCACTCTGTTACTATTGGCTCAGTGAGCTCAGTTTTTTTATTCTTATATGTTGGTAAATTGAGCATTATTTGCTTTAAAAATGATTGAATTATGTTGTTCTTATCTTCCGGTTAAGGTTTTTATGCATTTAGTAAATTGCATGCAACATCTGTAGAATTATCGACAATTTAGAAGTTGTTTAAGTGCGGCTAAACCTAATTATTTTTACCATAGCAGCCATATTTGTTTACATTTGAATCTTAGCAGAGCAGTGGATTTCTTACCAATCTAGAGAAACTAAGCTTCGCAACAACAAAGATAATGCCTTCTTTTATTATTGCGAATTAAATCATGCTTAATTCATTCTGGAATTTATTCGAGAAATAAGTGTTTAAGATTTACTTCGTAATTTCTAATAGAATATTTTGAGTTTTTATGTATTTTCCTTGTCGCGAACTGAATTAATTGAATGAGAAATACTAAACTGTCTCTGAAAAACGTTTTTTTTTTTTTTACTTTCCTTCACACATTGTTTTAGATTTATTATACTATTTCAATAAAACATGGACAGCGATTAGATAATTCTTCAGATGATACATAATTTTTGTGCTTTCTGAGTTATAAAAATGAATGAGATGTAACGCTGTTAACTAAACCCAGCGCCAGAGTGTCGCTATGTTAAAAAAATATAGTGAATTTTAAAGAGTGCCTTTATTCTGTTGTGGTTTATGCGTTATCGACGAAATTGATTTAATTCAATCTAATAAGCTTAAATGAAATGCAAGAAAAAATGCGTATAATTTAATATTCCATATAAGGTAGCCATGTGGTGTATACACCAGAGTTTTTATTTTTTATTGAGCTTTGTTGAATACTAAATTGTTACAGTCCAAGATTAACGTGAAAATATTAACGCACAAAATAAATGGAAAAAAAATTATGCTAAACTATAAATTAAGAAATTTAGTAAAGACGAAATAAAAATAACACAGCATTAAAAATCAAAAAAGGAGAGCTTAACTAATTAACTCAGAAGAAAACATAACTCCCATTAAAATTTCTTATCTGATGAGATAACTGTACATTGCAAGGCTTCGTTATACATCCCGCAAATATTGATTTAATAAACCAGATTACGTACTGGTTTATTATAACGTAATTACATTAGCTTGTGATGAAAAAAAATTGATTTATGATTTCAACAGCACTGCCACACTTTAAAGTAAAAGCGCATCTTTATTTATTATCGGTAAGATCAGAACAATTTAAGAAACGTTTTAATTTATTTTCGCAATGGAACTGTTTTAGCTGATCTTTCGCTCTTACTGAATGATTATTTTACAAGAAGAACTGGCAAATTCGTAAGTAAATTTTAATATTAAACGGCATAAAAGTATGCGAAGCAAAGTATTTATTCTAGGAATATCTGCTTATCGTTACATAGCTGTTTAAGATAGTAGAATGACTAGTATACTGTCCAATCAAAAAGCAGTTTGTTATCACTTAGTGTTCCAACCACTGAAGTTTTTAATGCTTTATATTTCGACCGCCTCATCCGCGACCATGAGCGCAAACCCGCATGCGCCATTGGGACAGAATTATCCTCGAAATAAGGTGGAAGGATGGGGACTTTTTTTCCCTCCAGCCTATCTCTTTCCGGAGAAGAGAAGATTTTCACCTGACCTTTCAAGTCGCGGCAAATAATAAAGCCCCTTTTGGACGAGTCTATGTGTTTTGGCAGAATGCCAGCCAGGGTTGCGTTTGAGACGGTCGAGCTATACAATCTCACTTGTCTGACGAAGGCTAGCATAAGCTCATAACATAAATCGTCGCAAGGAGTCAAATGAACCTGAAGTTGACAAGAGCCTTGAGCACCATATAGGTGACAGCCCGACTTTAGCTCAGTTTAGCCCCTATTTTGAAACAAGGCACACCAGGGGGACGATTTCGAGGGCCTTCCATCCCATTATTTCCCTACTACCACAACTTATCGAAAGGACTTTCGATTCTCCACATATTTAGAGTGTTCCCATGTAGAACAGACATTATACATTTACAAACATCCATGCCTTCTCCCGAATTCGAGCCCGGGCTCATCGGTAGGGCAGTCAGAATTAATAACCACTATTCCGGTTGGGTGGCAGCCACTGTACTGCAGTGAGCGAACAGAAAATATATCTATACAAAACACTGCTGGGCCCTGACTATATAGATGTTTCATGAATTTCAGCATGTGTAATGTAAAATACAAATCCACATTCCTTAGAAAGTCCTTCATCCAAGACATGAATGAGCCATGAATGACATGAGCATTCATGGCTCATTCATGGTTCAGTTTGTTTATATCTTCATTATTTTATGAGTTATTAAACATCCAAATGGGTCCGGGATTTTATAAACACCCTGTACAAGTTATAACAATCATGAAAATCTTTCATCTCCTACGAAATCTGCAAAATTTTTTATACCTGCGGGAGAGAAGGGAGGAAGAAGCACGCACACTCCTTTCTTTTTATTTGGACTTAACTCATTAATAATCACGATCCTTAAAGATGAAATTCATATTTCTAAGCGGTAGCTTTTCTCATTAAGCGAAAAATCCTCAAAGAAATATAACAGCAAGCCATCAAATCTCAAATAATACATAAACACACACCTCAGCTTTAGGAAGCGAGACAAGTGGTTTCCTCATTTGCGTTTTCAAACTTCCCTAGAAAGATTCTTTAATGAAATGTTAAAATCAGACACTTTAAGAAGAATAAATAACACAAGAAACATTATGCCGAGCAGACTTCCAATTATGCAGCAGCGGACACACCGCCGTAAGTCTATCACTAATGGCTAAGTGCTTTTATGCTGAAGGAAAATTACTGAGTTTAGTTCTGCACCCGCTACGTCACCGCAAATGGAATTGACAAATGCTCGTGTTTCCCTTTAATGCGAGACGAAATTTTGCCTGGGATCATTGAAGTTCCTCGAAAACTTTCCCGAACTGGATCACTTAAAAGAGAGTCATTTTAGGAGCGTTCGATATGGTTACAGGGATTCTGTAAAACAGATGTATTTTTAATGTTCGATACTTTCCAAAAGAGTTCACTGGCAGGTTCACTTCTAAAAAACTCATTTTTTCGTTATTAAATACACGACAAAAAGAAACATAAAATCTCATTTATACTTCCTACCATAGCTTTTAGATGAAAAGAAAATTAGTTGGCTTAGTTTTTACAACGAATTTTTGAAAAAAAAATCAGATTACAATTCTGTATTTTAAAAAAAAAATCTGTTGTGAACACCACATGATTTCCTTGTACGGCCTAGTTTACATATTTTTTGCTACATTTCATTTAAAATAATTTCCTCGAATTTCATTAGAGATATATTTCTTTTTTAATAATTCAGTTCTCAATTTGCGACAAGGCAAAAACGCAAAAAGCTCAAAACATCTCCACTAAAAATTGTAAAATACAGAAAAATATAAAACACCAAATACAGTTTAAACACTTTTTTTTCCAATTAGAATTAAAGCTTCTTCACAAAAACAAGCAATTCGACCGAAGGGAAAAAAGGCATATATTTCGGTGCACAAAACTTAAAAGTTTACTTTTGGTCACTCGGCAAAAAGACACTGAAGGTGCAGAAACTGACTTAATTCGCTATTCTACTATGTTTCAAATGTAAACAAATGGCGGCGTCAATAGACTTAGTGGCACTGAAACAACTTTTATGTTCTTGATAATTCTACAACTACTGCATGCAGAAAACCTTAACCGGAACTTAACAACAGCATTATTCAATCACTATTAAAACAAAAAATATACAATTTACCAACATGTAAGAATAAAACAACTGAGTCCCCGAAACAAAGTGGGTATATACACCCATATATATGTGTATATATACATATATATATATATGCACTTTTGATGGGGCCGACTGCAACTAAAAAAGGAAAGTGCACAACTACATGTTATACCAGTCCCATATAGAAAATTCCAACGTTCTGAGACTACTCTTTTTTGCGTTATGCGAGATATAAACATACATACGTACTACAGATGTCACGAAAAAAACAAAATCACTTCTGAATCCCTTTCAAATGCATTTTTCAGACCGTTTTGGGAAAAACAGTCCTTTACTTTGTCCGTACGTACAGATTTCACGCAAAAACATCGTTCAAATGGATTCGAGAGCTGTCAAAATGGATATTTTCGTTGAAATATGATACCCGAAATTTTTCGCAAATTTAATACTTTGTACAAGGGAGCAAAAAATCATTATTAAAAAGTTTGCCAATTTTTTAAAAATTTAGAGAACTAAAAAAGCTGAAGAAACATCCCAATGTTTTGCTTCCGTTCTAAATAAAGCAATATTTATTGTTCGCTGCTCATGAAGAATTCCTGCTTATACTACATCCCTGAATAAAATTAAAACTCAATCTAGAATTTCAATTTTATAAGCTGCGCTTGTTTATGCATTTCTTTTTTAATGTAAAATGCTACTGAAAGAAAAATATGAAGGCTCTTGAAAATTAATATCCTTATAAATTATAAAATGGAAGTTATGCAAACGATTGCATACACAAGGGATAGAATCCGGAATTCTGGCAACTGACTAACTGCAGTGAGGTGGGAAAAAAAACTTTTATGTCACTCATAGTAATAGCTTTACGACCTTTATCCCTCATGAATGATTTTTAAATATTGTTAAAGCGTCCAAATATTTTCTTAAATATTTCTTTACGATGTAACCAGCAAAGAACTTTGTAAAAGAACTTACGCATGAGCTTTTGGCAACAGCGTCAATTTATAACGGACATGAATTTATTCCAAACCGAAAACAATAATTCCTTGAGTGTTTTTTCCCCTGTTTTTCGTTCTAGATGTTTGAAAAAAGATAATTATTTTAATATGCACAAATAACCACTTGTTCTGTTAAAGATATTTATAACTTCAAACAACTTTAATGACATTTAACAAAGAACTTCATTTTGCATTGGAAGTCCGCTGATTACATACATTAATATCATAAGTGTAAAGACACCGGAAGGATTTTACTAAAATTCCAACTTTTCCTTTGTGCGAACTCCACACACAATAACCTTACACCACCATTTTGCAGGCATTAAACGTTTACGGGAGAAAGTCATCCACTTTCTCCCCAACGTAAGTCTGGAGGACACTCCCACACGCCTCATTACTCATAGCAGACGATCCCTCTTCCATTCAGATCAATCTGTCAGTCGTCAGCTGCAAAAGCTTGCGGACATAAAAGAGGGCTTCGTCTGCATCTCTGTGCCCAACCCTTTAGGCAAAGGGGACGCCTTTATTAATAGACGCGTGCAAGACAGCATTTGTTCTTAACTAATCGATGGAAGGATTCTTCATTATGTGATCGGTCCGTTAATCCTTGAAGCAAAGGTCGGTGGGCTGCTAGTGGTTATTTGTTGACTTTTAATCTGACAGCAGAAGTGAAAAAATAAAAGCACACACTTACGAGGGAAGTTCAAATATAAACAGGAAATTTCATGCTCTGTTCTTTTAATGGGCAAACACACATATCTGAACTTATGCTAGATATACTGAAGCAACAAGAAACAACGTAAGTTGCATAAATTTGCAGGACTAGTTTCGAAGATCATTCCTGCAGCTCAAGAAGAAGATTCTGTTCAAATCTTCGAATCACTGCAAATTTATGCAACTGACGCTGATTCTTGTTGCTTCAGTATCTCCATCGTTTGTTCCTTGGCCTGTTATTTTAGATTATTTGAACTTATATGGTATATGGTGACTGACACAAGGGTTCCTGGGTACGGAGACTCTATCCCATGTACAACAATTTGACCTTCCTAATTATACACACATGAATATTACTGTTTAGGAACAGATATAATAGTTTTCCTAAGGAGATGAAGTGATAAATAAGAAAGTATATTTTTTTTAATAATATTATTCAGTTACGAATTAGTAAGTAAGAGTTTAAAATAGTGAAATATACAACGGCCAGGAAAAGTAGACTCTGAAAAGACTCGCGGATGACTACAAACTGTACGGGAAAGATTAGGGAATTGCAAATCTATCGGTGCTACTATAAATGCATAGAATTAAATTCATAAATAAATAAATAAATATGCAGATACAATAAGCTAAGATGCAACATACATTAACAAGGATTACATATTATATACATTCAGCAGAGCAAGTGGTCTGTTTATATTTCCACGACCTTTAAAGTCGTAGGTACAGATTTTAATTGCTAGGTTATCAATAGTAAGTTGGCGTTCATGAAATTTCTTAGCAATATTATAATGGTGAGTCCTGAGTTCGACAGTTTTAAGCTCCTCGTGGATTTGATTATTACGAACATACCGCGGGGAGTTAGTAATTTGTGTGAGGACAGAATTTTGTGCAACTTGTAACCTTTTTCTATTTGACCGATAGGCATAAGCCCAAACAGGCATGCATAACACAGCATGGGACTCAATATGGATTTGTAAATAAGTAACTTGTTGTCGAAAGATAAAACATTTTTTCGACCAGCTAGAATCTGGCTTTACACACGCGGAACTTCTGAATAATAGCTGTAATGTGTGGGGTCTATGTGAGCGAATGTGTGGGGTTTATGTGTGTCTATGTGAGCGCGTTTCTTGAAACTCCTTTTGGAGAACAAATTACTCTCACTAAGTCTTCCCTTAATTTAGCTAGACTTTTTGTAATGCAAAATTTTTTTTAACCTCTTTCTATCCTTCTTCCCTTGTTCCGCCTTGGGATGACTGCCCTCCCTCTAGCTACGTCACTGATACGGTTTTATAGTCAGAACGATGCAAAGTGAAAATAATTCCATTAACTTCTTTTTAAATTACCCACATAGGATCGATATTGGAAGAAAATCGACATCGGTATAGGAGAGATTTTTGAAATGCTGTCTCGATTTTGTGCCCATAGACATCATACACTGTTCATCCCGTGTTGCATATTCCTTATTTAAATATGTTCTTATATAACAGCGACGCAATATCCGAATAGAATGGAATATGGAACATGGTTATAACAGGACTGAATTGCACGCAAATTCATTCCAAAATACTTCCTCCTCACTCATTCCCAAAGCTTAAAACCATAATGATCAATGCAAAAAGAAAAGATCTCCTCTTAGCCTTAATTACAAATTTAACTACACTAACGACGGATAAATAAAAAGAAAAAAAAATTCCAGCTTCATTTTGCAGTGAGCGACAAATAATCACTCTTTCGTAAGCATCTCTGGCGCAACGAAAAGTTGGTGCACGGTCGACAATCTCACGTGACG
Organism: Stegodyphus mimosarum; assembly: GCA_000611955.2. Lineage (NCBI taxonomy): Eukaryota > Metazoa > Arthropoda > Arachnida > Araneae > Eresidae > Stegodyphus > Stegodyphus mimosarum. Next base: position 193,014 of record KK119664.1, read on the forward strand.
GCCTGTAATTAATGGACAGTCCTAATCTCCAGACAATGATCAATGGCGTCTCCCCAGACAGCTACAGAGATGGATTCCTAATTACTTCTTCAAGATACCACGGCCTATCTCCTCTCTGGGGAAGAGATTTCTCAGTTTCTCGTTACCTAGAAGACCGTCCAAGTACATTTCTATTCAGAGCTGTTGCCAATAACTTTCCAACAAAGTCGGGAATAAATAAGCGGTTTTCGGAAACTAATCATTTCCCAATTCATTTTGAAATCCGTTTCCACTGTCGAGAGTTTACAATTCGACTTCTAGTTAATTGGTCGCAGACACGTTTAAATAGAATAACGGAGTTTTGTCATTAATTACTTGCGTACAAATGAATGTCATTTCTATCGCAGGGTTTAACCTAAATAAGATTTTATAATTTATTTACTTTTCTTCAAAAAGACAATCAATATTCTACCAGATTTGTTAACGGCAAACATGTAGCTAAAATCAAGAAAATAATAAAAGGCGCATATCATTTAAGCCGACTTCAGCGTGCTTAATTAGGAAATAGAGAAGTTAATGATGTAATTTTTAGGGAGTATGCTTACTTACAAGCAGTTATATTGTTGGGTGCGTACTGGTTCGTAATAGATTGAATGCACACAGGTCCGATGATAGGTTAATAAAATTTATTTTATCAAAACAAATATTTCAGAGTTTTGGAATTTTCCTCAGAAGTACTCATTATCACACAGTACAATCAGTAGTTACGCATCAAACTACTAAAAACGTTAAACACAACGCAATGCAAAGCGCATCTTAAGATCAACCAAGAGCAGATGATCTCTCTTCCGCCTTAAATAGTTTCCAACCGGCCGCCGAGATATTTCTAGTACTTTCTGTTTCTAGAAATTACTGGAAATCAATACGAAGGTGGCATTACGGTTACGGCTAACATAGTGGCCAATTACATTTATTCAATTTCAATACATGTTACGGTGATACAGGGACCGGACAAAAATGTCGCCGCATTTGGCTAATTTTAATAATTTCTTGCCAAATTTGGCGAGAAAATAAGTCGCCAAAACCGGTGTCAGCTTGGCGATATCTCTCCAAATTACCTATATACCCATTCACTCAATATTAAATGCATTTGCCCCTGTATTCGTGCTTTTCCGGCATAGCTTATCTTTGGATTTTTCATGTTAACCCCCCCAAAAAAATTTACCTATAATTCTACTAAAATTATCTATCTAAATACAAAATTTGTAAGAATATTTTTCTTTGATGATACAAACTTAGCATGATTTATATACATTCAGTGAGAAAGTTATAAACACTAGAAAATCGTGCTAATGAACTTATGTGTAAATGCATTCACTTTTCAATAGAATGTCATAATTAAAAATAATGTAAAAATAGCGTATAAAATGTCTGTCAAAAAATAAATACCAATGTATGTGTCTTTCAATGCCAAGGTAAATATTACTAGAATGCAGAAATTCACTGCAGTTTGTCACGTCATGATTAATGCTATGTAAACGATGATACAATAGCATGTATAAACTCCAACATCATTGATAATGATACAACATCATGTAAACCGCGTAAATAATAGGATGTGACAACAAATACCTATGTACAAGGTTGTTCAATAAGTTCGCGGAACGGAAATGAAGAAACCAATTTTTATTTGTAAAAATGACTTTATTTTTCAACGTAGTTTCCCTCAACTTCAATACACTTATTCCAACGGTCTTCTAATTTATGGATCCCTTGACTGTAGTGATTTTTCGGCAGCTCTGCAAAATATCCCTCCACGGCAGCTATTAACTCGTCTTTTGAAGAAAATCGTTTTCACGGAGATATTGTTTGAGGCGTGGTAAGAGCCAGAAGTCGGAGGGAGCTAAATCTGGAGAATAGGCTAGATGTTGCAACAATTCGTACTTCAATTCAGTTATTTTAGCAATGGTTTTTTGAGCTGTCTGCGCAGGTGCGTTATCTTTGGCGGAAAATGATTTTCTTCTTCTGTAATCCGGGTCTTCTTTCACGAATTTTTTCGTCTAATTGATTCAAAAGGTTACAATAATAATCCGAATTAAGTGTTTTGCCAGTTTGAAGGTAATCTATAAACAAAATTCCTTTCGCATCCCAAAAAACTGATGCTAACAACTTCTTGGCTGATTTTTGCACACGAACTCGTTTCGGCGCCGAAGAGCCGGGTTCACACCACACTCCTTAGCCTCCTGTTTTGATTCAGGATCATGATGGTAGACCCAAGTCTCATCCATTGTGATAAATAGACGGATAAAGTCGCTTTTATTCTTCTTAAAACGCTCCAAAGTCGCATCCGAATGTGTTTTTGCTACATCGTTAGAGAATGCGGCACCCATTTTGCATAGAGTTTTTTGAAACCCAAATTAACACTCAAAATATTGCTCACTGTGCCCAATGAAATGCCTAAAGCCTCTGTTAAATCTCTTTCAGTCAATCGACGGTCTTCCAATACCATATCTTGTATTTTTACGATGATTTCCGGTGTTGATGCAGTTTTTGGACATCCCTCTGAAGGATCGTCTTCAAGGCTGGTACGACCACTTTTGAATAAACTAGCCCACTTGCAAACCATTGTTTTTGAAGAAGCAGATTCACCCAACACATTCACCATTTCGGTATGAATTTCCATTGCCTTTAAACCTTTTTTTACAAAGAATTTGATAACTGCACGTTGCTCAATTTTATCCATGCCTGAAAAAAGGCACAGCACGTTAGATATAAAGGGCTGTTAAACAATGAATAAATTAACAGATCGAAATGAAACTTTTGACGTGTTCCTAAGATAGAACAAATATGAAAATGGCGTCGAAGTTTTAGGTCTAATATTGACGAATAGATGGCGCTCCGCGAACTTATTGAACAACCTGGTATGTGTCTTCCATCACTGCCAAGGTAAAAATTATTACAATGCAAAACTCACTGCAGTTCATAATGACACAACTAAGACCATGTAAACGGTCATAGAAGAGCATGCATAAACTCCCACATTTTTGATAATGATACAACATCATGCAAACTGCGTAAACAGAGAGATGAAACATTAAATCTTTCAGAAATCATTGAACACTTCAGAAAAAAACATTACGAATGATCTTGCAAAATTAGATTACGTCTAAGGATTGCACTCCAAAGCAAAAGAGCAGTTAAAAATATAAACTAAAACAAAATCAAATTCAATTTATTAGATCGCACCTATTTGTTTTTCATTAACATAGGCACATCAATAAGTTTGTTATAAATTTCTAGCAAATATCAGTTTACTGCATAAAATAAATTAAAAACTCTGAAAAAGAAACTACCACCCTTCGTATCCTCTATAGCATCCGACATATGGACTGTACATAAATTATGAAGAACAGCCATCGCATACTTCTCAAAACACCAATCGTAATGAATCCCATAATAATTGTCCTTAGGCGTTTCTTGCACATTAAATTTACAACGCATGCTGATATACACTGGTATAAGAATACGTATTCACATAGGATAAACTTACACATTTCACAGGGGTGGACATGACGCAACATGTTATATTATGTGATATAAAATGAACAGTTACCGAAAGGATGAGAACAAATTATTATTAAGGAATGGATGGAAGAAAGCATAATACAACATTTTATGGTTTAATACAAGAGACTGACTATAATGTACTAAAGGTATTTCTCCCGCCTTCTTAACATGCCTTCGTGGTGTAATGGTCAGCACACTCGACGTGTATTCGAGAAGTCCGAGCTTCGAGTCCCGGTGAGGGCATTGCTAATTTTTCATGACTCCTGCTTCAAAAAAAATCCTAATGACTCTACAGTGGGGCCCGAACTAAAAGAGGTCGTAAATGATGATTCTCCACCACCAGGATTTGTTGGTAGTAAGGTTGTAAGGTTCTACTGTCTATCTGTTGTGTAGAATCCGGAGAAATAGTGATTGCACCGAAGAAGGGTTAAGAAAACCTTTATTAAACACTTTAAATTATTTGTAATGCGTCAACTTGACGCTAACATACTACGCCTCTGCTTGGGCGGTAACTGAAACATTAGAATCAAACACAAAATTGGAGATATTCACAGGTAGTAGAATTAAACTACAAAGTTCATACAATCTTGTATCCCACAGCGCGTAGATGAGTCTAGTGGCAGCAAGGTAATAGCCGTAAAGCCACGTCTAACCAGCCATAACTGCTAAGCGGAAGCTTGCGCACAAGCACGCACAGAGATTTCCCAGACTCTCTCTAACTTTCCTTATTGAAACGCCGATATTTAAACTTTTCTCCCACTGGTAGACTTTGTATTTCTTACGCGCGCTACCAAATTTAAATATTCTGGCACTGACAATTAGGGGAATGCAGGCTTATAGGAAAGTAACTTAAATTTAACTGGTTATTTAAAATAAATATAAATCCCTACAATGAATTTCTCCGCCTTCTCAGCATGCCTTCGTAATGGTTCCCACACTTGACTATTCGAGAGGTACAAGGTTGGTAACCCGGCGAGAGCATTGCTCATTTTTCCTGACTCCCGCTCCGAAAAAATCCTAATGAATAATTTGGCTTGTGAGTACAAGCATTATGGTCCTGACCTTTCAGTTATTTAGGAATGTTTTACCAGACAGTCCACTTGGTGGGAATGACGTTCAGGCTACTTAATACGGCAAAGTATTCGAGGGTTATCTGCCTTGAGAGATGTATATAAGAAAGTAGAAATTCAATAGGCGCGAGCTTTGATATATTTATCAAGCTAGAGCTTACAATCTTATGAGTAATCAAAAATTAGTACTATTGAAAACTTACATCTAAATACAAATACATTAAGCTGAGGCATGATAAATGAAAATCCATTGCTAAAACTGGCATTTTCGCAAACTTCCGAAGATGGAACTTCCGAAAGGAATGAAATATTTTTAAAATGTTAGCGTACTCTTTTAGCTCATCAGCCCACAGAAATCTGCCCTCTTCTTTGCCCTAGCCAGCCATTTGTTTTCCGAAATTTTCATTAAGTCCAAACAATGTGCCTCGATAGATTAATGGAGTACCACATTCCCGGCGAAATAATCGATGGCCCGTTTTCATTAAATCCGGATCTCGAGACGAGGGCCGCAATCAGTTCATTAAATACGCGTCCCGGCACCCGAAATGTGAAGGATAGATCCCAGACTCCGACCTCCAGTAAATCAACTTCACGCATAGTGGTAGGACTAGCCCCGTCTTCCCGCATGTGCGCATGTACAGCAGCTTATAGCTTACTGATTTCCCTTCAAGTATAGGTAATTACATACACACGCAAATGCACAGTAAAGCGCTTTCATAACACGGTTTTAATAATGGAATGGAACGGGTCTCATAAGAGAACTCTATATTTAATTCTTTAATTCATTCGCGTACTTGCACAGCGTCTTCATAAAAGAATTTTAATAACTGGAATAGAAAGTTCTTGATGTTTCATTTGCTCATAACCATATACAGGACATCTATAAAAGTAATTCAATAGCTATTACAATCCCTGATTGTGTTCTAAAATAGAAATGTCCAAGTTTTGTTAATTTTACACCGCTCACTGCCAATATAACATTTAAAGTTTGTAACGTTCCACTGTCTATCTGTTGTGCATAATCTGGAGAAATAGTGATTGCACCGAAGAAGGGTTAAAACTACCCTTTATTAAATTCTTTAAAGCATTTCCAACTTGACGCTAACATACTACACCTCTGCTTGGACAGTAACTAAAACAGTAGAATCAAAACTCAAAATTGGAGATATTCACAAGTAGTAGAATTAAATTACAGGGCTCATACAATCCTGTATCCTACAGCACGTAGATGAGTCTAGTGGCAGCAATATAATAGCTATTAAGCCACGTCTAACCAGCAATAAATGCTAAGCCGAAGCTTGCGTTACAACCACGCACAGAGATTTTCCAGACTCTC
>KK119664.1:198988-225615 GCA_000611955.2 Stegodyphus mimosarum
CATCTATATTTTATTTAAGGAATGAAAATTCTGCCAGTGGGAGAAAAATCCCACAGGTAGAATTTGCACTCCTTACGCGCGCAACCAAAATTTTAAATATTCTGGCACTGACAATTAGGGAATGAAGGCTTATAGGAAAGTAACTTAAAATTAAATTTAACTGGCTATTTAAAATAAATATAAATCCCTACAAGTTCATTAATTAATAGTTCAACTTTGAAGATATGTGGCAGAGAGCTTACTCAAATGCTGACGCTGTTGTAACAGTTATCACTTAAATTTTATTAATAATAAATTTTTAGGTTCATTCTTATTCTATGTTCTTTGGTTCGTAACTATACTCGCTCAGACCAGAGGTTGATGCAAATGGACTGACATGCGGCGTTTTAATAGTATGTTATCTTAACTATGAGGATTTTGAAGCTGGTTTCGTGATTCTGTCGCTGGCTTGTTGAAGGTTCTGTGTCAGAGTTGGTGAAACTGATAGCAAACGGTTTGTTTGAGCTCGGTAAGTGTTAAGACAGTTTCCATTCCAACCACAACTGTGTAATAGATTTGAGTTATGCTAATCGCATCGTAACCTTAACAAAATGGAAAACAGTCTGTTGTTGTTAAGCGCTCAATGAGAAAATCTTTGTTTCATTTTATATCAGTTTTAGTTCCATATGCTCACAAATCGTAGCTAATAAAGTTTCTACTATAACTAGTATCAGACGCGATAATTCACCAACTATCGAACGCATGTTCTGTAAATAGCTGTTAGATGTTGGGATAAGTTCTAAATCATTTTACGCCACAGACTTTGTACTCGACTAAAAATGTAATTAGTTTAACCTTGTTGCAAATATTAATATTACGAGAGTTTCTCTTGTAAATAATATAAATACACAGTATACTCTTATTTACTGTTTAATTTTAGACGAAACAATGTTTGGAGCAGGTAAAAACGCTAATTTGATGTAGAACAGCTGTCATTCAGTTGATCCGAAACAATTAAGATGAAAACCTGTCTTTTATTGAATCATCTAATCTTTTATTATCATATATAAGTTAAGCATCACATGTTCTATAAGGAAACGCATTTAATGACAAAATACAGGAAGGATATTAATTCCGAACCAAGGTACAATTATGCCTAGCCATTACTTTACCTTTATTTATTTGAGAAAGTATAGGTGTAGGTTTTATACTTTAGTTTCTCAACTAAAAGTATAAAACACAGCAAGTTTTTTACGAGTTTTGTTTCCGGCTGATGAACTGTTCTGTTCCCGACTGCATCGAGATTTTGTAGTTTTCCTATTATCAGCCGTTTTACACTAAATCCTCCACGAAAGCATCCTTTCCCTTTGCATATATAGTCCTTGCTAAATTAATGAATTCCATTCCGATAAAAAGTTTTAATCTTTCGAAATACATTCACCGTTTATATTTGCTATTAACGTAAAACAATGGTTGAGTTTTGCAAATTTTTAGTGCACTAACGCTTTGCGGACAAGAAAACAACTTCCCTTATGTAATTACGAGGATACATACCAACTGTTTGCAGTGAGTTAAGTTTTCATTCGTTAGAAGAGAATAACTTCTTTTCAAATCAAGAACATCCTTTTAAAATGTGGAAAATCAACCCATAATTCAAACTGCGTTTAAGCCCACATATTACATTGAAAGTTAAGAAAGGGTTTCCCAATGAAAAAGCGAGCCTACTTTATAAAGTAAAGATTATATATCTATTATATACAGAAATCTGGACAACAAAAGCCATTTTTTACGCTTATCTGTCAACAAATTACATAGTTAAAGGGCAGTAAACAAAACAGAAAAATTTTGGCCATACACATCGGTCATTTAGCCGTCTCATCACTAAGAACACTACCTAACATGTACCACAAGGGCTACCGATACTTCACCCACAAGAAGGAGATAAGCAACTACAAACATTCATAATTTTCCGAGTATTCGAACCTACGCTCGAAGGAATGGAAGTCATCTCCGCTTAACCACTATACGAGCTCAGAGAACATAAAAGTACAAATTAACAACAAATAACAAGCAGCAAGTACATAAATACTGTTACTAAATGCCCAGCTGCGGTAAGATAGCTTCCCCGCAAAGCTACGTTAGGGTTGCCAGACAAGGAAAGCAAATGACAAGGAAAGGTAGGATTTTTAGATTTGGCGCGAAATCGCCCAATTGGCGATATTTCGCGACAAAATTGACGATATTTCGCGACTTAATTGGCAATATGCCATAGACGGAGGGAAACCATTCAAGAACGAATTCTTACTGGTTTTCCCAAAATATTCTGGAAGGCAAGTCAAAAGCTACATATACACTTCCTGCACGCGGAGTAGCGGTGTATCTTGAGAGTGCGTTTTGTTAGTAGGTAGTTTTGTTAGCGGTGTATCTTGAGAGTAGTAGTATCTTGAGTTCTTAGAGCGGTCGACCGAGTCGGGAATAGTACTTTTAGTGCTTTGCCGTGAAGTTGTCTTCACCGTGTAGCCAGAAGGATGTGTGGTTTATTGTTTCAACGTGTCTATCGTAGTTTTTCGACTGCTGTAAAAGTGTCTCTGGAACACTCTTGCGTAATATGGACGAATAAATTGTGTTTCGATTCTTCATCAAGTGCTGCCGTCAATCACTCCAAATCCACAAACGCGTAGAACGCAACAATATGATCATTTGGGTGCATCAATATATTAATTAAAACCACATACATCGTATGACCTTGGGACACTGGGAGTTTGCAAGTTTCAGTGATGATGCATTTTTAACACACGTAATGTATACGTGCATCTTGTATTGAAAATTATTATTTTAAAAATATTTACGAAATTTTAACTGCCAATTGGATTTTATATTTCTAGGTATAATTCAAACTTACTTTTTCGATTGGAGATAACTGTTTGGTTTTAGTCATGTGGTGAGATATTAATACTCGAAGAATTTTTTTTCAAGCACGTAACAGCAACGTACAGCAACGTACGCAACACCGACATAATATCCGAAAACGCGGTATATAAAGCAGTGTTATAATGGGAAAACGGTTTCCTTCTGAAAGAATGCCAAATAATTCCCCATTTCTATCTTTTCTAAAATAATAGCTCAATTTTTATCTCTGATCATTTGTAGAACAACCACTGAAACCTTTTCCCTCACTTTCGTCAATAAAATACCGGCTTAAAAAATGGCATATATTACAACAGACATTTTCGCAAATTTATACCTCTAGAAATTCTGGCAATGAAAGAAACTGTATATTATCTTCACATTAGTTTAACAGAATATCAAATGCATACAGAACGTGTTAATTAACTACAAAAACATAACAAAGTAAATAAAACAAAATTGCACCGAAAAACAACACAGGAAGCATAAAATAATTTACTTTATGTAGCATTCATGCATACATACACTTTCCACCTATACTTAAAACAAACGTAGCGGAACAATTAACATTAACTAATGGTTATTAACTTAATTCCTAATTAAACGCAAAAAGAGGAAAAGTACCTCGCAAATAACTAGCTCAAATTTAAAAAGCGCGTAACTATGACATATTTATGTTTTCCTCGTTGATCTGTTATTTATTACCGGAAACTGCTGCGGCTCCCCTTGGATGTTTAATTACGACAGCGTTTAAGGGGTAATTTGATTACATAAATAAATAAAAAACACGGAATGTGTTGAGTTGGTATCATTCGATGTTCGTCATCACTTGTTAATTAAGCGTTGAATGCCCGACTTAATTATGCATCACATGTTATAACAAATGAGAATCATTAGTTTCGCAATTACAACCTCAGAAACGGAGTTTTTGAATACTTTTTTTAATGTCAAAGAATGCAGAACTTGAATCTTTGGCGTGTTCTTTTAAGAAAGAAAACGAACAGGCCTATGCTTTAAAAACAGTGTATTGCACGCCATAATGGGACCTAGAATTACCGCAAGCAAGCATATATTTGCAATATTTTTTTCCCTTAAAAGCTCCAGTCCATTAAATATGGCTCTGCAAGTTAATATCTCTCGCCCAGACAGTATAGTGGTTAGGGAAGCCTACTACGCTACCAAAGAGCCCGGGTTCGAATCCCGGAGAACGCATGGATGTTTGTAAATGTATAGTGTCGGCGAGGCATGGCGGCACTTTTAATATGCGGCGAGCCAAAAGTCCTCTTGTGTGGATTGGTGGGAGACTCCCAGATTCTTCCCCCCCAGGCGCTCTCCCTCAAAATTGAGGGCGGAAAATAGAAGTCCAACCTCTCTTCGGAGTAGGCTCTGGTAACCATTGTTCCAAGTGATAATGGACACAACAACAAGACGTTAATATCTGTTAGATGGATTTTACCATACCCCCCTCTCCCCAAATACTCCTAGCGAAGACAAAAAAATTATCCAAATATACTTAGACGATTAATTTCCTTCACTGTACACACTTTTGAGGCCCACTGGCGCAGTGGCTAGCGCGCCGCGCAGCAGCACGCAGGTCCGGGATTCGATCCCCGGGCTCGGCAAGGTTGACTCATCAGCCTTTCATCCCCTGAGTGGATCGATAAAATGAGTGCACCAGGTTCGCTTGAGGACTAAACACCGGGGTTTCCTTCACTGTACACACTTCACTGTAATTCTACTTCACTGTATTTCTACTTTCCTACTTCACGGTATTTCCTTCACTGTACACACTTTTGAGAGCCACTGGCGCAGTGGCTAGCGCGCCGCGCAGCAGCACCGCAGTTCCGGGGTTCGATCCCCTGGCTCGGCAAGGTTGACTCAGCCTTTCATCCCTTGAGTGGATCGATAAAATGAGTGCACCAGCTTCGCTTGAGGACTAAACACCAGGGTCCCTTCGATAAACTGACCATTTGTCCAGGGTATATGTTCATGTACCCCGGGGCCCACGGTCAAGAAAGCAGATATAAGGGCACTGCGGGCCACGGCTCACTAAGGATTCGATTCGATTTGGCTCACTAAGGGCTGTTATGCCATTGCGTTTACTTTACTTCAGTACATATTTTTGAAAGAAAATGGATTCGATTATCTGGATTATTTCAAAACACACAATGGCTATTTTCCTAAGGAGAATTACGCCTTAGTGGAAGACTTTCTAACAGAAACTAGCTCGAATTTTCCTTACACATAGACAAAAACATGAAAGTTCTCATACAGCGCGTTCGTTGAGAGTTGAATCTGGTCGAATTACCACTGTTCAGTGCTTTTAACACTGAATTGCTGGTGAGTCTTCGAAAGAAAACGTCTTCGAGCTGAATGAAGCGCCACCTGTATAAGGTATTTCGAGGAATTTTCAGATTGCAGCTTACAAAGGATATGATTACCTAAAGAACTGTTATGAGCACGGTTGTCAGAGTTTGGCGACTTCTGAAAATTTGGCAACTTTTACTAAGGTGGTTGCGATGGTACGTAAGTACCACTGCATTTAATAAATAACAATACTACTATTAACAAGAAGTATTGGTTACAGAGTGCGTAACAAATAATGCCCCATACTGAGTACAGTGCTGTGATGTCTGTTTTTGCATTAGAGTCGGCGCAGGGGAAAATTGAATTACCGTTCTCTGGCAATCTAGAACTGTTCTGGTCATTTAGTAGATTTCTAGGAGGCGACGCAGTGCCCTCTTTAGGGATGACTTTTACAAGACACAGAAACAAAGATCAATCGCCAAGGTTTCATCGACGTCCGCGGTTTGAACAGCAACCGCTTTAAATTGATATTTCATAACACATCACTTTAAAATCTACGCTTTATCGTATTCTCAAATTTGAAGTATCGTATTCTCTAATTCATTAGTTATCGTATTATCGTATTCTCTAATTCATTAATTATCGTATTATCGTATTCTCTAATTCATTAATTATCGTATTATCGTATTCTCTAATTCATTAATTATCGTATTATCGTATTCTCTAATTAATTAACCCATTTTGAAGACTAGTGAAGTATACCGACAAACTGTCTTAACAAAAACTTACAAAGTTTTGTTTCATTTTGCAACGCCATATTTATGTAAGAGAGACAGCAGTAAAATTACTAACCACGCAGGTAGCGGAATTTATATTCAGAACCCTCGGAGAAAAATGACTCGGTGTTTTCGTAATCCAAATCACAGGTTTATCTTTAGGTCTGAACTGATAGCAATCAATTTAGAATTTGCAACTATACTAACAGAAAAGAATTTTGGTGATCTATGGATTTTATTTGACAGCCGCAACTCTCTACATCTTGATAACTGAATTCTTGTAGGCGATAAAATCAGTATTTCTGTCCTACAAAAACTACAGTTAATTTCCCAGCAACTCGAAGGACTCGGTCATTAGATTTGGTTTGTTGACAAATTTGCAATTTATACACAGTCAGATTCAACCATTCATGAGCAACTTCATGAACAGTGGACCTGGGAATTTCTATTTGCAGGCTGGCACGGCGAATGGATTTACTGGAACTGCACATAAACACATATCGAATGACGGAAACATTTTCACCTCTGACGCTTAGCCTACCTGTACTTCCTTTGTGGAAAACATGTCCGGTCTATGGAAACTGTTTTAACCATCTTCGAATTGATTGTTCCTTTAGTGGAGGTTTATAAAATTCATTAAATCAATTGGTTTATTAAATCGCCTGTAAACTGTTTTCGGAGATTTCGTTTCCCATAACCAGAGAACGGATATTGCGTTTTCAGTGCATGATGCCATTCTGTCCGTAAACGAACGGGCTCCCCCTTGCTGTTCTCAAAAATTAGAAAAAATGAAATTTCTTAAACTAAAGATTATATTGATATAAATTATTTCCTATTATTACGAAAAATTACTTTTCAATTTGATTTTGTTAACAGGTGATTAAATTATGGAAACACTGTGTAACTGCAGCAGCTGGCTTAACAGTATCAATTGAATTGCTTAATCAGATAAATACTTGGAATAATACCATTACAGAATTTCAATTTCATTCACTTTATCTAATGCCTCGCAGTTCACGGTCAGAAAAGGGAAAACTTTAGTACGACCAAACATTTTGCTAAGACAGAAGTTAATCGACGTTTTAATGATAATACTCACATAGCTAATTTTTAATCCAATTTCTACACTGTATGAATTAACACGATGGAAAGCCAGAAGAACAGGAAAACGTAAGAACTACAAATTAACTATTACGAAATTAGCAATGTCACTATGCCACTTATTATTTCCTTATACGAAGTAAAGGAAGTATTTAATAAAAATTCCGAATACCATATTTCAACGAAAATATTCATTTTGTCCGCTGTCGAATACAATTTAACGATGTTTTTGCGTGACATCTGTACGTAAGGACAGAATAAAGGACTCTTTTTCCCCAAACGAATTATAAAACTGATTTAAAATGGCTTCAGAAGAGATTTTTTCGTGGCGTCTGTACGTGTACGTACGTACGTATCTATGTACCTCGCATAACTCATAAACGAGACTTGAACGTACACATTTTGTATATAGGACTGCTATAGCATTTAGTTGTGCACTTCCCATTTTGGTGGCAATCGGCCGCACCAAAAGTATATAAATACATACATATATACCCACTCTGTTATTCGCCTGCGTGAGCTCGGATTTTTTTATTTTTATATGTTGGTAAATTGCACCTTTTTTGCTTTAAAAATGATTGAATTATGTTGTTCTTATGTTAAGGTTTTTATGCCTTTAGTTAATCTGCAAGCAATAGTTGTAGAATTATCAACAATTTAAAAGTTGCTTCAGTGCGGCTAACTCTAATTTTTTTACCATAGCAGCCATGTTTGTTTACATTGGAAACTTAGCAGAATAGTGGATTTGTTGCCAACCTAGACAAACTAAGCTCCGCAACAACAAAGATAACGTCTTCTTTCATTATCGCGAATTAAATCATGCTTAATCCATTCTGGAATTATCATTTAAGTTATTAAATTATCCCATATATTGACTCAGCACATAGACTTCAGTGTCTTTTCGACAAGTGAGACAGACCAAAAGTAAACTTTCAGTTTTGTGCACCGAAAAATCTGCGTTTTTGCCCTCCGGAAGAGTTGCTTGTTTTTGCGTAGAAACTCTAATTTTAATTGTAAAATTTATTCTTTAAATTGTTTTAACTGTATTTATGGTTTAAATTTTTCTACATTTCCAATTTTTAAAAAGATATTTTGAGGTTTTATGCATTGTTGCCTTATCGCGAAGTAAGAACTGAATTAATTGAATGAGAAATATGTCTCTAATGAAATTCAAAGGAAAGAAGTTTACATGAAATGCAGTAAAAAATGTGTATAATTTAATATTGCGTACAAGAAAGTCATGTGGTGTACACATCAGATTTTTTTTTATTTCCATCTTAAGGATATTAGAATTTTAATATGATCTTTTGGCGACTTTTCTATTTTGCTTCTATGACGATGACGATGATGATTTAGATTTAGAACTTTAAATGCGACATGCGTATGAAATTTTGGAAAATATTTTTAAATATTCGTATAACACCGATAACACTGCAAATGTTTTCAAAATGCTCATGATAAGCAATTGATTTGTAGCAATACCAAAACGTTAAAAAAATTAGGTCATCCAAAACTCAGACGAAAAAACGTTCTTAGAAAAACGACACTGACTCTAAAAAACTTAGTTTTGCTCATAGACGGAAACATGCAATTAAGTTCACTTCCTTCCATAAATTTCCGACTCATTTTTTGACTTCCCCTTTCACGGTTATCATTCACATCGAAATGTCACTCGTTCTCCTTAATAAGAGAAAAGTATAGTGAATGAAAAGGTCGTGGTTATTCTTTTCGACTTTCATAATCATTCCGCGGTTAGCGTTGTTCATTGGTCTCGAAGACTTAACGACGCGCACAAAATAGCCTCTTTTCCTAGAACGAAATGCGTTTATTTTTTATGCTGGCAGCAGCCCAACAAAAACGTTTGTTTATGCAAGAGCGTTTAACTCCGTTTATTGTTTTAAGCAAACATATGGGAAGAGTTTATTTTATTGCTCTTTAAATAGTAGTAAGAAAGGGTATTATATTTTTGATTTTTGCCAGTTTTAGAAGCAACTACTCATTTATTTTTGCAGAAAAAGTACAATGACCTTTTAGAGATGCTGACAGGCATGTAACACGCAGCTCACATGTGTCCCCCGCTTATTCAAGCGGATACCTTTCGCTTTCGGAGGCGGAACCAGCCAGACGTGTTTTGAGAAAAATTGTATAAATAACACACGAAAGAACGTTCAAAAAATTAAAATAGAAACGCATGTTTAGTTATGCAATTTAACAAAATATTCCAAGACAAGCAAATCTGGTACCATAGAAAAACCACTGCAAGGATCAATACAAAGTTTAAAAAAAAATAAGGTGTGAATCAAAAACTTTAAAAAAGGGTATCTGACGATATTAGATAAGCCACCAGAGTCGAGAGAAGGGTGGTGACACTTACCTCAGGCGAACAACTAGAAGTGGCGCCAAACTAGCATGAAAAGTTTGAAACTCACTTTAAAAAATCTTATATGGAGATCATATGACTTCCCTGTACGGCCTACACGTTTTTTACTGCACTTCATTTAAACTTATTTCATATCTCATTCAATCAATTTAGCTAAAAAAAATTCATTCACAATTGTAAAATACAGAAAAACCTAAAACACCAAATACATTCCCCCCTCCAAAAATTTTTTTTTTAAATTAAAATTAGAGTTTCTATACCAAATCGAAGTTATTCAGCCTACGGACCAAAAGACAAAATTTTCGGTGCAGAAATCGAAACTAAACTTGTGGTCCCACTGGGCAAAGAGACACCGAAGTCATTTAAGCCTAACGCCGCTGAAACTTTTATATTTTTGACAATTTTATAACTATTGCATGCAGATCAACTAAAGGCTAAAACTCTTAACCAGAACATAACAACAATATAATTCAATCACTTTTAAAGCACAAAATACATAAGTTACCAACATATAACAGAGCTCACCAAACCGGTTAAGAGAACAGGTATATATGCATACGTCTGGTGTCCTCGCCTGCAACAAAAAAGGGAGGTGCACAACTAGATGTTATGGTAGCCCTATACACAAAATTTCACCGGTCTAAGGGCAATCGTTCTTGAGTTATGCGAGATACATACAAACGTATGTATACGAACATCACAAAAAAATCCCTTCTGAATCCATTCTAAATCCATTTAGTAATTTATTTTTGAAAAACTCTCTTATTCTGTCCGTAAGTATACATGTTACGCAAAAAAAAATCGTCTGGATTCAATAGCGGTCAATGATATTTTCGTTGAAATATGACATCCGAATTTTTTTTTTCGATTAAAATACTTAACAACGTGAAAAGGAATTATTAACTTTGAAGCACGTAAAAGTGCATCGTTTCAAAATATACTTGATAAAACTTCGTTGGCTTTTGTTTTGATAATTTAAAAGTATTACATTGTTTATTTTGCTTTCATTAATGTTGCCATACAATTGAGTGCTTGATTCCCATTAATCATTATTCGTAACTATATTCTCGATCAAGATGGCTTCTCTGGAGCTACGTTTCATACAGCTTAGCGTGAACTTAAAAAGTAGTAAAATTATTTAAATATGAATTAATTTATTTACTTACCTTCCTGCAATCAAGTTTCTTTTATATGCAATCGTCATTGCGCAGTTTTCATCAATTCCTAGAAAATAGTTAAAGTTTCTTTTTTTTTTTTTTTTTTTAAATTACTAACTTAGGTGAACTATCAGACTCAATAATGAAAATGATTTATTTATTCTTAGAAGTCCTGCGGTCTCATAACAATGTACATACATTTTTCAAGCTTTATCTTTGGAACTAATATTTGATGTTGATTTACGTTTATGGTGATATACGTATAGTAATGAGTAAATATTATAAATCATAGAATAAGCCGTTATTTCAGAGTTTGTAGCGTATTATTTTTTGATGTCTTGTATAATATACTACTTTAAAGCAAGTCAATTTTCTTGATGCTTTGTATAATACGCTACTTTAATTTTCGGCGAGTATAAACGCCCTGTACAGATGGCACCAGAGTCGATGCAAATTGAGCGGCCGCATCAGGAAGCAGAACTTAAGGATGGTAAACATTTCTTAGGCACCGGGGTGGGGGCAAAAATTAGGAACGGCGCAGCTAGTATAGACAGGGAAACAGCTAAGCACCAGTTTGTAAGCCCTACAAACATTATAAAAGAATATATATAATGTTTATATTTATATATATTCCTTTTATAATGTATTAATGGTGTATAATACAATATAAAAGGAATTTTTTATTAATAAATATTTTAAACGCGTTTTTTATAAAGTTCTATTTAATTTACGTGTCCTTGGCTACGAGAACTTTAGGGAAGCGTCTAGCGACTATTCGCTGGTCTACTTACAACTATAAAATATAAGTCCAAACAAGGGTTAAAATACCCTTTTATCCACCCAAAGAAATATTAACAGACGGCCCCCTCTCGGGCTTCCAGGAAAGCCTTCACCTGGGAATTAACTTAAGATAGGAAATAAGGAATTAAACTAATTCTAATTAGGTAAACTTTAGCCGAACCTGTATAAAGATAACTAACCAACGAATACTAACAGGCACGTAAAACTACTACCGCACGTAGTAACATATGCTTAAAGCAACGACGTGCCCCCAAGGCAGAACACTCTCTAGTGAAAACTTCTGAGTTCTTCTACGGAAATGACTAAACTTCCCATTAAATACGGTTCTACTTCATTTATATAAAACGCGATACTGAAATCTGATTCTGGCAGGGAATTGTAGGTGGAAAACAAGAATTTAATGGAAAGGCTTTCAAAATAAAAAATAACTATTAGAAAATTAAAATAATACCTACAAGTGGCGAAACAAAAATTAATTATTTTTTAATCCCATTTTAAGAAAGAAAAAAAAACTGATGTGTGTACCACATGAGTTTCTTGTACGGAATATTAAATTATACGCATTTTCCCCTGCATTTCATTTAAACTTCTTTCCTCGAATTTCATTAGAGAGATATCTCTCATTCAATTAATTAATCTCTCATTTCGCGGCAAGGCCAAAAATACACAAAACTCAAAACATTTTTATTAAAAACTGAAAGGTACAGAAAAGTATAAAACATCAAATACAGTTAAAACAATGAAAAAATTACAATTAAAATTACAGTTTCTAGGCAAAAACAAGCAATTCGGCCAGCACGCAAGAAGGCAGATTTTTCGGTGTACAAAACTAAAAGCTTCCTTTTGGTCCCACTCGGCAAAAAGACACTGAAGGTGCACAAAGAATTAATTCACTGTTTTGCTAAGTTTCAAATGTAAACAAATATGGCTGCTATAGTAAGAAAAATAGGCTTAGCCGCAGTTAAACAACTTTTAAATTTTTGATCATTCCATAAATATTGCATGCAGATTAACTAAAGGCATAAAAAGATGGGAGATAATGGCAACATAATTTAGTCATTTTTAAACCAAAAAATACACGATTTACCAATATATCAGAATAAAAAACTGAGCTCACTAAGCCGAATAACAGAGTGGGTGTATTACTTTTGGTGCGATCGATTGTAAGCAAAAACAGAGGTGCACAACTACATGTGACAGCAGCCCCATATACAAAATTTCAACGTTCTAAGGCTACTCTTTTATGAGTTATCCGAAATACATATGTACGTATGTACAGATGCCACAAAAAAAAGTCTTCTTAATTCATTGTAAATCAGTTTTATATCAGTTTTAAATCAGTTTAAATCAGTTTTATTCCGTCCTTACGTACAAATGTCACGCAGAATTAATCAGAATAGAAAAGCGATATGGATTCTGATTTGATTGGATAATTTGATGGAACATGGCTGACTCGCTGTTCTCCGTTATTGTTTGTCAAGTTGGCCATTGCTATGGTCTGATGGCTGAACTTGTTTCGCTCGACGGGCCGGGGGTTTCACCTCTTGCAACAACAACAGATGTCACGCAAAAAACATCGTTAAATTGCATTCGATAGCCGTCAAAATGGATGTTTTCGTTGAAATATGGTACACGGAATTTTTCGTGATTACAATGCTTTTTTTTACTTCGTACAAGGAAGTAAAAAGTATTAAAAGTTGAAGCATGCAATTTTTTTAAAGGGGGAGGGTGTTCGACGCAAATACAAAACCCATGTGTTCACTGACAGTAGCAAGATTAATATGGAAACATAATCATCCTACTTAATGCGAAGAAATGAAGACTTCCTGCTTCTAGCACCTGATAAAATCTTAAATTTGTAATCTGAAACTTTCGAAAACTTTTTCCATTTATTATACTACTTATCACTTAGAGCTTCGACTATGATAAATAAAGCGCTAATGCAAAACTCCAACCAGGTTACTAGTAAGAGACTTGAGAAATCCTTCTATTTGTTTAACTTTGCTGACGAAACAACGTCTTCAACATCGCCTTTACATCCCTTTACAAATTGCCCAACAGGATGACACAGATAAATAAAACGAAATAAAATAAGAGAAGGAAAAAGGAAACCTCTATCTAGAGGCCTAAACTGGGGAGATAAATTTTATTCTTCGTGAAGACTGCAAGCGGACGAATTTCGGCTTTGAAAAATCTATCAGAACACACCTTAGGGGATTCGAAAAAAGGATTTTATTCCAAGGATACCTCTGCTTTCTTGCTAAATCCTCAAGAGTCGCTCAAATTGAAGGGAGGAAAGCAATTTGAGATCCGTGAAAATGGCAAATAAATAAATAAATAAAGCAAAGACAAAAAAAAAAGTATTTCGGCAAAAAGAGATTTTTTTTAACTTATTCATAAGAAATGCAGAATTAGAGTAAACAAGAGAACAGATTAAGGCGAAAACCTGAGTACAAAGGATCTCCGTAAAGGAACCAAAGTTAAAAGCAGCGAAAAATAACTGTAATCGAATTTTCGAAAATCAACCTAAGAAACAGGAATTTAATTTCTTTTTTAAATATTTAATGCTAAGGTGAGTTCGTAATACAGCTTAAACCAGTTAAAAAGATTAAAAATAAAAACAAAATTGAAAATAAAGAACAGGTGGAGTATAAAAAAGGCTGAGGTTGGATAATGCACGATTTCTTCCGCTTCTATTCACTCTTTATACTTGTTAGATGTCAACAATAAATTTTATTCACCTTAATTTTAGAATAAAAGAGCTAATTTTGGTGAAATAAATGTGTTAGTTTAATTAATACCTGAAAGAAGAGTTACTGCTTTCATCTTGCGAAGAAAATTACATTAGGAAGAAAATAGAACTCTGTTGCAAATCCACACTGCATGAAATATTTTATTTACGTTAATTATATAAGTGCAAGGCTCTTCACACATCTTTTAGACGATTTTGCTGTGCTATAAAAAATCGTTTGCTTGAAAATTTTTGTTTTAATTTCAGCCATATTTTTAAAAGTATAAATTATCGTCTGTCACTTAACAGTTTTGTTTTCATGGAAAATGGCGCTTTTAAAGAAGCAATGGATAGTAGGCTATGTTTCTACTCTTTTCAAAGAAAATTATTCGTATCTAGTTATTAAAAAACTCTGTGAAAGCTATGGTTCTTTGATATCTAAAACCACAATAGGTAATATTGTCAACAAGAAAGGGAAAAGAAACGTCAAAGTTTACCTTCAATTGTGGAAAATCTGTTCCAAATATTTATTGAAAGAAAAATGGAATATTTCGAATGTTGGAAAGGTAAGATCCTTGATGTTAAAAGCAAATCCTCCATATCTAAGAACAGTTGTAAAATCATTAAAATGCCCTGTGTCAACTATAAACAGTGATTAAAACTGATTTAAATCTTAAAAAGTCGAAAAAACATAATGTGCATTATCTTGGAAATTACGATGGGGAAAGATGATAAAGAATAAAGGTTATCAAAGAGCACATTTAAAACAAAAACATTGTAGGTAAAATATTTGTTTAAATACAATGAAAATCGTTTAAAAAATGTGTGAACAATATTTTGTATATTCATCGTTTACTACTGCAACAAACTGAATTACTTAAAAATAAGGATATTTTTATACTTTTTGATAATGACAAGCTATTAAAATTTATGCCAATAGTATTAATAGAAATACAATATTTCATTAACATACACCTCAGGTGTTAAAAAATTAATTACCATTTGTTAATAAACTTACACACCTTTATTAATTATTTATAATTACAATGCACTTTTTCCTTATCTGAAGGTGATTTTGTTTCCATTAAATATTTTAAAGATTAAGTTTCCTTACCATTATTTGAAAAAGGTGATTTTTCAGAGAAAATCTGCTTAGAATAAATGAACCGCAGAATAAGATTAACTTTCATTTAACTTCCAGAATAGTAAATTATTCGCGCATTAATGTAGCAAAATGAAATAAGCAAAAAGTTATTTATTAATAGTACTTAAAGTTAGTATTTATTAACACTGGATTATTAAGAAAGTTTTGCTTTTTTTGACATGAAATGTTTATGAAAAAGGCTGTTGTGTACACCACATGACTTCTTCGTATGGAATATTAAATTATACGCATTTTTTCCTGTATTTCATTTAAATTTATTTCATTAGAGAGATATTTCTCATTCAATTAATTCAATTCTCACTTCGCGGCAAGGAAAAAATACATAAAACCTCAAAACACCTTCGTTAAAAATTGAATGATATGAAAAACACAAAACACCAAATACAGTTAAAACAATTGAAAAAACAATTTTTGCAATTAAAATTACACTTCCTACCCAAAAAAAGCAGTTCGGCTAGGAGGCAGATTTTTCGGTGCACAAAACTAAAAGTTTACTTTCGGCCTCGCTCAGCAGAAAGACGCGAAAAGTGCAGAAAGAATTAATTACTATTCTGCTAAGTTTCAAACCTAAACAAATATGGCTGCTATGGTAAGCAATTAGGCTTAGATACACTTAAACAACATTTAAATTGTTGATAATTCTACAAATATTGCATGCAGATTAACTAAAGGCATATAAACCTTAACCGGAAGATAAGAACAACATAATGCAGTACTTTTTAAAGTCAAAAAATGCAGAATTTACAAACATATAAGAATAAAGTAAGTGAGCCGTGTAACCAAGTGAATATATAACTTTTGGTGTGAATATATATATTATATATATATATATATATACATATAATTACAAAATATTTATTTAAAAGAAACAAAACATAAATATGCCTAGTATTTTCGCGCATTAACTATAACAAAATTCCTCCTTTCGAAAGTAGTATAATGAAAGTGCTCGGGTTTTTAATTTATTGTAAGTATTAATTACATCTTTTCAATACAGTTTTATAATTTCAATTACGTTTTAAACACAATGGATTACTTGCTATAAAGGTTATATTTTGTTTTATTTGTTTAATGAAGTATTTTATTATTTCACTTTCGTTTTCGTTACGTGAAATGGTATTCCCCTGATGAAGTGATATTGAGGTCGATTGAATTCCCATTCTATAGGGATTTTTTTAAATTTCTTTAAATTTCAAAAAAAGTTTTTGAATTGAAGTATGCTTGTTTAAATGTTTTGGTTTTAACAATCTTTAAAAATTCTTTGTTGCATTTATAAGAGTTTTTGAAATTTATTAAATATGAATTTCAATTTTCGTCTTTGTGAAAAAGTAGTTCTTAATTTCTTACTTTATGTCTTTACTGATATATATATATATATATATATATACACTTTTGGTGCGGATCGCAACCAAAAAGGAAGGTGCACAACTGCATGTTATAAATAAATAAATAAATTACATTACGCCCAAAGGAGCGTTTTTTTAACGTTTTGTGTTTTACCTTTATTTATTAAATATCATGATCTTCACACTTAAACAATAAAATTAAGTTCAACAGCAATATTGCAAAATAATTTTTAAATGAGCATATCTTTAGAATTTCCGATACACAACCTCTCGCGTTGGAGACAAAAATATTTGTCTAGAGGCCCAAATTCGGGTGGAAACGTACGTTATTCAAAATTTGATGGCTTTAAGTAGCGTTGTTTTATCACAATGCTAGAAACATACATAAATTTATGCAGAATCTTCATTACTTAATTTCTTTAAATATAATTCAGGGCTCTAATATTTGGTGGCAAAAAGTTAAAAAGTGATTCGCCGTTTATAATGAAATAACGCAAAATGCCAAAACGAAATTAACAGCCCTTCTGGGCAAATTGCCCCTTTCGGCTGAAAGACAATTTTCCAGCTATTAATACCTATAGGGAGACAAATATGCCTTTTGGCCGGCGAGTAATATTATCGACGGACAGCCATGAGAAATTTAAAAACGAACCTTCATGCCACTGATAAAATTGCTGAGAATGTTTGAAGCCGAAAGTCCCTTCTTTTTCATTTTAACAAACGTAGAGCTTTTAGAAAGCTTGAGATGCCATCCCAAAAGTACTCCGTAAATGGTAGCTCGACACTAAACTGATTTCTCATTTAGATGAATGTCTGCCTCTTCCAACACACATCTAGAAACTTCTACTCCATCTTCTTAAAGCATAATATTGCCGTCCATGAAAAAGCAACGAAGTTAGGAGGAAAAAACACACAATCTTCAAAAGTCTACACTAGCGCTACACACACTAATTCCCTCTGTCAGAAAAAACCTCATAGTAACTAAGAACAAGGAAACGCTGATAACATGGAAAGGTCATATGGGACGGAATAATTCAGTTTTCCAGGCTGAAGCAATTGCGGTTCGCAAAGCTATCGAGTTAACAAGCCCCCCAGTAAGATCCACTATCAATATTCTCACAGACAGCCCGTCGGTCATATATGTCTTACGAAATCCCAGACATCCTTCTCCTATCATAGCGGAGATTCAGGGCATGCTGAAGGAGCGTTCGCCGACAACGAATACCCTCATACCTTGAATAAAGGTGCATGCCGGCATTCAAGGTAATGAGGAAGCCGCCAGGCTAGCAAAAGAAGCAGCTCACAATATCGATGCTCAAAGCGTTATTACCAAACTCCCGTGGTCTCACTTTAAAAAAGTGACAAGGACAGCAGCTCAGCACCAGTGGCAATGGGAATGGGACACTACCGAACAAAGCAGGAGGACCTATGAATACTACCATAAAGTTTCGGTCGATCGTCTTGAGTCATCCCCACAAATAACGAGATTTGTGACGGGACACGGGCCTTTCCCCTCCTACTACTATGAGCGAGGAATTGTAAATACCGAAAACTGTGTCTGTGGAGCCATGGGTAAACGAGACCATTACTTGACCCAGTGCCTTCTAACTGCACAGTAGCATATGCAGCTTCCGGAACAGGCAGTTTCTCATAAGCGTTGTCTGATCAAACAGCCAGCATTTCGCAGCAAAATATGCAAGATAATGCAGAAACTGGAGGAATTGGGAACAGATTTGCGCATCTCAATCAATCTCTCTTCTCTCTCTCTCTTTTTTTCCTGCAGATTTAGTAGAGATCACCATAGCCTAAGTATTATATATATTATGAAACATGTATGTATTATTGCCAATGAAAATTATTATGAACTATGTAAGCATGTATTATGTAACAGGCTCAATGTATTATGAACTATGTAAGCACGTGTATGTATGAACTATGTAAGCATGTATTATGAAAGATCTATGTATTATGAACTACTTGTATATAAGCATGCACTATGAACTATGTCTTTCATGAACTATGTAACTATGTAAGCATATATTATGAACTATGTAAGCATGTGTAAATGATACAGGATCAATGCATGCCCTGATAGGGCTCATGAGGTGTCGCCCCGGTTAGTTGCGGAGTCTGGACTAGACTCGAATAGTCTCAAGTAAGCCGCACTTTCAGGGAAAGCACATTCTGCGAGGATATAATACCAGACATTAAGATGCTCGCTCTAACACAGCGATCCTTTTCTTTTATTTGAAGGTGTTATAAGGATATTATTACTTAACATCAACCACTTATTTATAACTTCAGCCTTTACTATAACTTCTTTTTTTCGTTTCCTTGCCAGAAATGTAAATGACTTATATGAGAATATTTAAAATGAGGTTGTAGAGTGTTCATTTATTTTTATTAAAAAGCTACTTTATGTTAATAAGCTTTTCTGTCTTTCTCGCTTTTCATTTCCCTGCCAGACTGCTAATTTCTAATTCGCGCGTATTCAATTGAAGTAAAAAAGAGAGCATTTAAAGAAGGTTTTAGATGGTAGAATCAGAGCATGTTCTGCCTGCTCAAGGCCACGTTGCTACTTAGTTGATTCTATTGAAAGCAATTCTATTGAAAGCAATTCTATTGAAAGCGACGCTGCGTGATTCTCACCATTAAGGTTGACAAGCCGATATTACGTCTGGGCCAACTTGCGCGTTTCTGTCTGCGTAGCCTTTGGGCTAACTTAAATTTACTTAGTTAATCTCAGTTCATTAAGTTTTGGTTTACGTCATAAATGCTGACTGGTTCTGTAAGCACAAGACGTGCCTCTTGTTAAATTTTACTCGAGTTAAATAAAAGGGTCCTTTACACCCTTCCCATATCTCTAGTGTAAATTCCAAGACATAGTGATAAGTTGTTTATGTCTTAGGTAGAGTTGTCGTTGTTCATGTTACCAAACAGGTTGAGACTCTATGAGGTTTTTGAATTATAAGAGAGAGTATGTTTCTGTCTTTCGAGGCGACGTTACTTTATTTAGTAGCTCTGCCGCCTCGGTTAAATTTGTAATTATTCGGCTTTGCGTTATTTGCTGTCGACATTTAAATTATTACACCGGTTAGACTTCTGAGCCAACTTCGTTTTAAATTTAATTGTGTAGTCTTTGATTACTAACCTACCCTTTAATTGGAATTTAACCGCTATTTAACATCGCTACAAATGGTGGTTGATGCTGTAAGCATGAAAAGTGCATTTTTGTTCAAACTTTGTGTTTAAACAAAAAGGTTACATTAAAACCTTTCCAAGACACATGAAAATTAATTTCAGAAACAGTGATAATTATCTCTACGCTGTTAAGACACTGGATCTAATTTATGCTCCCAAAGTAAGACAAACTCTGTAGTGTGATAATACGCTCTTGAAGTCTCTCCAAATAAAAACAACTTTCTCGGTTCGCACACTGTACGCTCACACTCGCTTGAACATAACAGGGCAACACAAAATAATATTACTTTTGTTGTATATATATGGAAACATTTGTGTTTATTTGATCCTTCTGCTTTTCATGCACTTCTATGTAGTAATGCGTTGTTTTTATTTATATATTTGGTGCACCTCATGTAATAATTATATTGCCTATTTTTGCTTAATGGAATTATGACGATGTATTTCATTTGTACACGTTTATTTCGTAATTCTAAAATCTATCAGTGTTTACATTATAGAAATAGCCCTTGTTGGAAGCCGCGGTAAAGGCAGAAACTCTCCTGGTGGGGCATTTGTAGAGCCTCATCAGTTCGGCGATTTTCTGGAAGTTTCCGAAAAACGTATTTTCGAAACCTTAGCAGCGACTTTTCTTGAAGGAAAAGAAACGTTGGGAAATACTGTAGAAGCATTAGGATTTATTTGAAAGCAGTAATAATGAAAAATGAGCAATACCCTCGCCGGGAGTCGAACCTCTCAGCGCCGAGTGTGCTGCCCATTACATCACGAAGGCGGGAGAAATACCTTATATACTCCACCTTTTAAAGGGCGACTGGGGATTAGCGGACCCAGTCGCCAAATTCTGATGGTGGAGAATGATCATCCACCACCTTTTTTAGTTCGGGCACCACTGTAGAGATATGCTGAGAGACGTGAAAAATGAGCAATGTCCTAGCCGATACTACAACATCGGATCTTTCGAAATACGCGCCGAGTGTGCTGACCATTACACCACGAAGGCATGTTAAGAAGGCGGGAGAAATATCTTATAATACTATAAACATGGCTGAGTCGAAGCTAAGAGTCAATTCAACTCAAAGCATTCGTATAGTGATTCAGCTGAAAATCGTATGATCATTGCTTCAGAGTTTACTTTGTGAGTAATATCAGTGATCCGTGAGAGATATCAGTGATATTTCTGGTGTGTTAAAGAGAATTTGCCTGTTTCTGTTGCTCTCCTTGAGCTATTTACAACTGTTAACTTCGCCATGAGCTGTTTTTTATTTCAATAACAAGTCAGTAGATATATGCATATAGATACTACTCTATACCACAGTGACATAAAAGTAAAACACCTTGCAAATAAAGTCACCAAAGATCAAAAATTCTAAACGGATTTCTATTCTTCTTTTTTGAGACACATATGCATAAACTGAAAAAGAAGCATAAAAATGCGTATCTATTTGTTACTAGTCACATCAGAAGGAATAAAAATCCTTAATCCTTTTGACAAGCAGCGGGCACATTATACCACAATGCATTCGATCTTCAAAATCCAACATAAATATTGTTTCCAGACACAACAGAACGGATCTCTTTGATGAAACTTCTTTTCCTGACAACGAAGACGAAGCGAAGAAAGAAGAATCCAATAACTTTTGAATTCAAAGACAAAAACTAAACAACATCGCATGCAAGATTTATTCCACACCGTCTGAAATCTGCACATACTTAGAAATGCAGAAAAACAAAGTAAAAAAAGGGGGCAAACCGAAAAATATCCGAGTATTGGTCCCAAAAGAGATAGAAAAAGGAAGCTTTTGTTTAGAGGAACCATCTCTCACGGTGAAGTATTGTCGCACTGCGAGAGCCCAACCAACAATCGTCATTTTGTTAAGGTTTCTTCAGCAAACGTGATTCCTGTCCCCTGGGGGTCGGCTGTTCATGATTGCATTTTATATTCTGATCCATTTCCTCCCCAAAGAGCAAATAAAATGCAGTAAAGTGAATTTTTACCGCACGCCGATTTAGGAGTTACAGAATAATAAATGAATTGCAGTACGTCGACATATTAGCTTAAAAGGAAGAATTGGAATTCCATCGAATTTAACAGTTAAAATGCTCATTTATTACGTGTGCTGATCAAATCTGCATGAAAAGAAATGAAAAATTATTTTTAGCCTTAGGATAGAAACTATCTTTTAGTTGATTGCTAATAATTGATCTTCGGCTTAATTGAAGACAGATTCACATTCCCGTTATACTAACTAATCAATTCGAAAAGGCATATTTGGATATATTGTTGCGAAAAATTCGGCGGTTGCGCCTGTATGTAAACTTTCCGGCATAGCACTAGGGTTGCCATAAAATAGTGTATGGGAGGGTTGCCAGATTGGCGACTTTATCGCCCATTTGGCGATATCCCATGGTCCAATCGGGAAGCTTCTAGAATAACTTCCTGTCGAGATATTTCTCGAAACGTGTGGAACCTAAAGAAAAGCTATATAAACCCCGTTTCTGAGAGCCGTTGTTGCGAGAGTGTGAGAATTGTGAGAGTAGCTGCTTACTGTGAGTGCTAAGCCACGCGAGAGTTTTGTGAACGGAAAGCGATCGAGATAGTGCTTTGCCGTGAAGCAACCTTTACAGTATAGCTTGACAGTGTATTGGTGATTGTTCCACGGTGTTTATTATAAGTCTAGTGTGCCGTGAAGCTACCTTTACAGTTACAGCCTGAAGCTGTGTGGCTGATTGTTTCAGCGTACTTATTGCAGATTTTCGACGCTTTTAATGGTAATTTTGGAACTGTGCTGTAAATAGTGATTCTTGTAAATAAATTGTGCTTTTTATTGTTCTGCATCGTGTTTTCATCGGATACTCTCAAATCCACGAACCCGAAAAACGCAACAATATATTCCAGCATTTGCTTTGTATTTTTTCAACGGTAGTTTCTTCATCTCATTTGTATTCATCTATACTATAACCGTAACGGTTTTAAGAAACGAAATAAGTGCCAAAAGTGGCTCACATTTTAAAGGTATATAATTCTGAAAACCTGAAAAATAGTAATAATAATAATAATAATTACAAAAATAAATTGAAATTAAACAAAATAAAAATACAGAATAAGCAAAAAATAGAAGGACAATTTTCACAGAAATTCGAGAGAGGGCACCATGTAACACAAATTTGAAATTCTGTACCCACATTTAAGAACCATTGTTGTTGACACGTTTACAAATTAATAATAGGCAAGAAAAAGGGGTTGTATTTGTCATTGATCAAGACTTTGAGCAGTTTACAAGCCATTTTACATTAATTAACCAATTTTTATGATTTGGATCTGCACTGTCACTTCTTTTCGTTAGCTTCCTTTCGTTCTAAATGTGGAAATGAGTATTTAAGGAGAAAGTTTTGAATGTTTTAGATATAGAGCTCTTGGCAGGAACGCTCACAGCCTTACTTCTTATCGCCCAGCTCAGCTAATGAATATTCCGGCATTAAACATTTGTTAGCTAAAGTTAAATCGCTCCATTTAAGTTTGAGCCAGCTTAATTACGCCAAAAAATACCTGCAAATGACGGAGTTTTGATTTACGCCCAAGTTGTGCCTTCTGTTCAGTTCAAGCTTTAAAAAAAAAGGGAGGAGAGGAAAAAATGTGTATTTAAAACCTTCATAAGATTTGTCGTATATATTCGGACGAAACTATAACTCGTTTGGCAGTTTAATAGGCCGGAAGAACTTTAAGTTAATATTTCACAATTAAGATCCTACAAGGTGACAGAAAGAAAATGCCCAACTTTGTCTCAATTTTGGGGAAGAATACGCCGGTTTGCGAAGGCAATAATCTCCTACTCCTCTTTCTCTACTGCCAATCTCTCGCTCGACAATATTTTACGCCACCCTCTATGCATCCAAATTCTTCCTAAAAAAGGGGGGACAGTTTTATATCTTCCGTTCTACTAGGCTTATTGACGAAATTCAGGTTGCGTTTTTTATGTCGCTAAAGCGCGACTTAGGATATGTGTTAGATTTATATATAGCATTGTTCTAATTTAGGTATTTTGACGCAAAATCGGACTTTTTCTGAAATAACATGCAATTTTTTTTTCCATACTTCGATTCTACGATTCAAATTATGCCAAACTACCAAGTTTTGCAAAAATCGCACGAGTAGCTTTTAAAAAATTAGCTCTTAAAATTTTAGCTTCTCTATGCTAATTGAATTTGATATATATTTATTAATATCTCCTTTTTTACTAAACTTACTTGATTTCGTCTTACAGAACTCAAAATTTACGCTTAATCCAAATATAATTCGTATATTTTTTATGATTTATTTTATACTCAAAATTTTCTAAGATATGCATGAATTTACGTATTCGCGCGTTTTGAGATTTGGCATATGTGTTATAAGCGATAATAACATCAAATGTGGTTTACGCACTTTGTTAAAATTATGAACGATGACTTTTTTCCGTTCGTGTACAATGAAAAAATAGGAAAAGAAAATAGGTTGCTATAAATTAAGAAGTCCGCCGAGTGAATTATTCTTCGTGCAAGCTGAAAAAATGCGCCAAGATAAATTTCTGAATTTCTTCGTAAATTTCGCACCAAATTTTATAAAATTTAATATTTAGGCTTAATTTAAGTCGTAGAATGGAATCATGAAAAAAAAACTGGCATGTCATTCCAGAAAAATTCCGATTTGTTGTCAAAATACCCATATTAGAACTAATAAATCTAATATATATCCTAAATCGCGATTTTGAGACATGAAAAACGCAATTTGAATTTCGTCAATCGGCCCAGTAGAACGGGAGATACAGAACTGCCCCCCCCCCGCAATATACATTTTCACAACTAGTTTACTAAAAGAAATGATACATACACATAAAACAACTGAATTCGACACATGAAATAGCGATTACTTTAAGTGCCTCAAACTGGCCAATCAATGAAATATTGTTGGGTTGATTGAACTCTAGTAATATTCTATTCACACGATTCGTTGAATATTGCTAATTCCGACCCAGTATATCGGTTAATCGTATAAGCACCTTTTTATGGCTTTCTCCATATGTAAAAAGAATATGAGTCAGTTTCTCTCACAGAGGACATCACTGGAGGCATCCTTCCACTTAGGTAGATAGCCATAGTGTGCTCTAGCATAATTGTCTAAAATTAAATTGAATAACTTCAAACTAGTTATAAAAGCTTAACAAAATGCATTCTTATTTTCAACGCATTATAACTTTGTGCTTATTTTCAACGCAGGGGTAACAAACAGGCTCAGTACATATGTAAGATTAAAAAATACGTAACTCTGAATTAAATTTTAAATTAGCAATAGCCCCTTAATTTCTCTTTTTAATTTGAGCACTTGCCCTTCTCTATCCTAAAAACTGTAATAGCTTTTACGAAACTGAGTCATATCTGAAAACTAATTCCGCATTATGTCATCTTAACATTCTTCATTGCCAATCAACGAAAAAATTTACTACAAATACGACTGCAGTTAGTATGCATCACATTTTCTCTCCTGCTCTTCTGCTTGACTAAATAACGTCTCTCGCTTCGCCTTCTTTTTTTATTTTTAAAAAAATGTGCGAGTGCATTTAAAAATGTTAGGAAGTACCCCTATTATGTTATGGAGATAAGTCACAACAACAACAACACATGTAGTGTAATGTGAAATAAGACACAACAACAACAACAAATCCAGTGTAATGATACAGTGAACCTTTTATATATAATGTAATAACGGCCGGTTACTTTAAAACAGCAGTTTAATTCATATCCAAGAGCATTACATGAAAAGTAGCACCGAACAGAAGTAGCTTTGTAAATATTTTTAGAACTTTTGCAGCATGAAATACGAAAAATCCACTGCATATTCACCTAGATTAGAAACACGAATCTTCCTACTGGACGTGCTACTGGATTGAATAATAATTAATCTATTTTCTATTGGAGAAAGTTATGTGCTAGCCATATCAGGCTATTAAAATTACAATCAACGTACGAGGCTACTTAAAATTTCTTCCGCTTGAAGCATATAATAATTCCACAGCCATCCATCCTTTTATGACATGATAACCCTCCCTACCTTATTGATTCCGATCCACTTTGCCCGCTTAACGACACTACACCACATTTATCAACAGCCTTCAAACGGAAGTTGTAAAAAAAAAGAACAGCTTCCCCCGAACGATCCTTAAATAAATCCTTTGCATCCTATTCACCAGGATAACGATCGTTTAAAAATATTTACTCGTTTCTTGAATAAAATATGACTGTCAGTTAGATACGGGGACCCGATTAAATTTTCAGCGCGCGTTCTTTCTCGTATTTCCTCCGAAAATAACCCTTGAGGAGAAACATTTGACGTGGAAGTCATCATCATCATGTGGATGCGATGACTTCCGAAGCATCGTTTTGGTACACTGTCGATTAAACCGGTGTAAGTTCGGGACGTGATTTCATATAATGTAACTGAGAAAGTAACGGTTATACTTTGTTAAATTCATGCATTGCTGAAAATGTTTTTGCTCTAAATGAATATTTCAGCATTCATAATCTCAAATAATCAAACAATAGACGGGTTTATAAAATTTTCGGGAACTCGTCATCCGGAGTATTTCTTTCATTCAGAATATTTACAGCCCAGTATTCTTCAAACCACAACGAAACATCGGTATTGAAGGAATACTGGGCTATTTAAACCAAGAATATCTCGAACCATGGGTGGTCGTCTTAATGGGATTCCATTATATTTTATTATTGCTGTAAATTTGAAA
>KK119664.1:225658-236508 GCA_000611955.2 Stegodyphus mimosarum
CCACCTATGAAAGTGGACAGTACTCCTTGAAACATAAATGATGATATTGAATATGACCTCTTAAAGACGACCAAGAACACCTGAGTAGTCGTCTTAGAGAGAGATCGCTGTATTTCTAAAATAATTACTGTGAAACCCTTCGTGCTAACAGTTTTCAGAAGATGACAAGAGGGCAGATATTGCTTTCCTCTCGGCCTTGAGGGATCGTACCGCCATGTGACACGCTATCCTGGACATCATGAAATCTAAAAGCGTATCACCATTGCTGCTAAACAACTGTGGCATTCACAAGAATAGAAATGGGGACGGAACTTCCACATTCTAAAGGTTCTGTATTCTACAGATGTGCAGAAAATCGTACCATTCGATGCAGCAGTATGGGCTCAACCAATGCAAGAACATACAATCGCACAATTTTACAAATGCAGCCAATATCCTTGCAGGGCTTTTAATTTTGCGCATAAAAACTGAAGAAGAAGCAACCTCATCTAGTCAAACAACTGCAAAAACCAGCAACCTTATATGATGAAGTACTTCATCTAGACAAATAAGAAAAGCAAGCGCCATACCTGCACATACTATATCACACAAAGACATAGAAACCAATGTCAAATTCAACAACACAGATTACACCTCAATTACCGAATAAGAAATATTTATATAGATGGTTTAAAAGTTGAGCAAAACATCGGAAATGCTTTTGTAGTACTACGTCATGAATAGATAGAATATCAGTGGAAAGGTCACCTACACAACAACAATAGTATCTTTCAAACTGAAGCAATAGTTATAGCTAAGGCCACAGAATATACACTTAATAAGCAACTTTGTAATGTCACAGTAAAGACTGATAGTCTCTCTTCACTGCACGCAATTTTAAATTCGCAAAACTCATCTCCAATCATTGCTGCCATATAAAACGACCTAATAAAATCTAAAAATCTCAATATCACATTGGAATGGATAAACCACATGCTGGCAGTCACGGCAATGAGATAGCAAATCGTCTTGCGAAAGATGCTCCAACGAGAACAACAGCCAATCAGACTCAGATCTTATGTCCCCCTTCAAGAAAATTCTAAAATTAAAAGCAGCAGCAAATGACAAGTAAAGTAGACTTTAGTGACACAGGCCGAAGAACGTATTATCACACTGCATATATACATCCGAAATTAGTTAGATTAGTTAGTTTATTAATTCTCCAAAACTAGTTAGATGCATTCCGGGCGCGTAATGGCAGACTGCACATTCAGTTGAACAATGTTAAACGAATTACGCACACTGCGCATGCCCAGAAGAGAATTTGGCGCAATTATAACTTTGGCATAATTTTAAAAGAAGATAAACATGGCATGTGGTTGATATTCTGTTATCTGGACGTAAACAGTGCGGGTTTTTAAAACTTGATAGTTTGTACGTTGTTTCATTACTTAGAGTGTAAGTATCGATTGTAAAATCCCCAAATTTTTGTTTAAGAAGAATTACAAAACAGGAAACAATTCATGATGTTGTTTATTGACTGTACTTGAGCTCAATGTTTGTTGATTGTCTTCTGAGGAATAAAAGCAATCGATTATTTATCATGCGTTCTATTCATAAATACTTTAACAAGTTAAGGAATATATCTAGTTTAAATGACTGAAATAAAGCCAAAGAAATTATTACAAATAACTGACATGAAATGTAATGTTTATGAACAAAATAAACCAAAATGAAATGAAACAGAAGCACAAAAAAGTGTCCATAGTATTTCAATCGTAAAGAGTCGCTAAGGCCTGAATGACGGACAAGCTTGTGTAGGGTTGTTTATTTTTATTCGTCAGTATTTTCGCCCACGCCAACGGTACACTATTGAGCATGCGCAGTAAGCGAAATTCGTTAACATTGATCAACTCAATGTGCGGTTTGCCATTACGCATTTCGGGCATGGTACATTTCTCGCTTATTTCGCATGATCTGCACTTGTGGAGAAATAAGAAAATGTGAGCATTACTTGACGAGCTGCCCTTTAACCAATAATCTACATATAAAAACTCCAACAACAAATAGCCAGACATACTTCATCAAGCAACAGTTTTAATTAAAAGGGTCACCCAAGTCATAGAAAAAGTATCCACATTTGGAAAAGACTTGCGTCTCACTATATAAATATAATGGCATAAAGTACGCCTACATATTACTTAATGTATTTCACCACATGCATATATGTATACTTTTAATAAAGATAAAGGTTGAAGCGACGCAATGTTAATTAACCATGTGGTAAACAGATGGCGTTCACGTTCTTCTGTCGCCCGCTCACGTCACCTATCTTGAATCAGGAACTTCGTCCATGTCCAGGACGACAAGTGTTCGCATGGATAGTGCAATGACCATTGTAGCACCACAGACTGCCAGCAAAGCGACCATTGTTGCGATTTCCTTGACGCTGCAGCAGAGACAGGCGCGCCTACAGTAGCAAAAAGAACGACGACACTAGACAAAGTAGTAACATCACGTCGTCTTTTCAGACGAATCCCGATTCAGCGCATAGCAACATGATGGGCGTATCCATATGTGTTCTTCCTCCTCAGGGTCGACACAGGATTACCCCTGATGATACTAGCCAAGACCTGTACTTAAGCAGTCTCGGCCACAGGGTGATAAAATCACGAACGTGGCAGTTTCTTTTCACCTGTGGGTGTAAGCAGGTGTCTTCATCTCGTTAACCTGAATGGCTCACAGGCCAAACTGGTGTAAGCTATGTGTTAGACCCAGTGCGGGCATTAAGCAACCCGTGTAGTACTCGAAAGTAACACTCCTACGACCAGTCAAATTTCCAGGCTTATACAGCCGCGTCCCGTGGTAATAACCCAGGGTCACTGGGAGTGGTGACCCTGGTCCAGCAGTTCAGCCTTGGGTTTAGAGAAAGTTTGATTAAAGTCTCTCTCCTGGGACGAGTGGCAGCAGAGTGTGTGAAGTATGGTACGAGCGGCAGCAGAATTAATTATCTTTTACTCTCGTTGGAGGCGAAATTTTCCTGACAGACCCACCTCCTGCCTAGGGGCTGGGTCCGGTTGTGCGTCCATCTTGGTATCGGCCCTTAACAAAGCAAGTATCCATATGTGAAGGTATTGTAACGTTTCCGAGCTTTTATGGAAAAATAGCAAGACAGGATTGTCTTTTTAAATTTATTTAAAACTCAACAACAAATTCATTCGTGGTTAAATAAATGATGAATAGCGTAAATTGTTACATGGCTATATCTTACAGAAGGGAAGGAACGAGTTTCCCACAGTCTTTCTGACTACATGTTCATCCAACTCCACTGCTTCGTCTCTTCTCACAAAAGAACAGTGAACAGCCGTGAACAAGTCGGCATCATAAAAGCATTAGGGGATAAAGACCCATTAGCCTTCAGGACATTCTTCCTGGCCGAATCGCTTACACCCTGGCTCTAAAAATGAGTTTCTTAAAGTTAGTCCAAAACAGGAAGTCTCTAATAATATCCAGCTGGTTATTTTCCTAATGATTCATTTGCTGTTACAGTTTGTCACAGTATTAAGAATAACGAAAGTAGCCAGCTTGCATTCGTCATCTGCATACGGCCCAATACCCAGCGTGCTGCTATGGAATGCCATTGGGTACACATGCCAGTTATTTCTTGTTCGCATAACCGGTAGTGTGCAAAACCGATGTTACGGATCTTGTAAGAAATAGATTAACCCAAATGGGTTTTCTCCCTCGTTTGACGCATTCCCAGCTGTCCCCTTGACAACATCCGGAGGAGTAGGAAAGATTTGCAGAGGCTTAACAATGGATGGCTATTGCAGCGCGTATAATTTTCAAGAAAAAGCTGGTGGTAGCGCCTCATTTCACAAATTAGAATTTTTAGATATATTTATTATATATTTATTTTTGAAACTGAGACTGATCTTTAAAAATTTAACATGTTTATCAGGCATAATTAACGTTCCAAATAATTATAAAGCTGTTGAATGCTTTCAGGCCTGTATATTTGTTAGCTTTTCCTATGCTGTAAGGAAATTTGTAACTATTTCTTTTAGAAAATAATATTTTAAATCTGAACTAATAGAAAAATTAAAACAAAAAATTTTCTCTTAGAACTTTTATGCTTTTTATTGGTGTAAATAAGTAAAAAAAATATTAAAATGCTTAAAAATGAATTTTTGAAAGTTTTTGTTTGAAATTTTTAATTTTCTGCTGCTTTTTTAAAATTATAGGTGAATATTATAGCATAATATTCTACAAAGGAGTTTTATTTCAATTATATTTCATAATACATCATAGTGATAAACATTTTAATAATATTATACATTTATTCTAATGTTAAAAATTGTATTTAATCATTAATTGTGCTGGTATTTTACAGTAATTATTTTTTTAAAATTTATTTATAGTTCTGCATTAGATTTTTTTATTTACTCTGAAATAATTTTATTAGCCCAAAAGGGTGGTAGCCCAGAAAGGCTATTAGTTTCGAAACAGCATTTTGAGTTGTTTCACTATAAATGTCCATTTCACTTTGCAAATATTATCGTCCTGTATTACATTTAAAAAAATTAAATAATGAAGAATCTGCATGAATGTTTCTCGCATTGTGAAAAAACAACGGCATCTAGAGCCATCAAATTTTGAATAACGTAATCCTCCACCCGGACATTAAAACCCGGAAGCCCGAATTTCGAATTTATTTCATTGTCCATATCATATTTTGTAAAACTTTAACGAATATTTTTTATTAACAACCCAACGAGTTCAAAGCAAACAATGGCAACACTGTACGAAAAATTACATTTTTATCTCCAGCGCGAGAGACTGTCTATCTGAAATTCTAATACTGATAATAATTTAAATATTCTGTAATATTGTTGTTGAATTGTATTTTATGTGGTTTACGTGCGAAGAACATAGTATTTAATAAATAAAGGTAACACACAAAACACATTTGGGAGTAATATAAAATCTGAGAGCTTTCAGATGTTTTTTTCCCCATTAAACTCAGAAAAGTTTATGCTCCGAATTTTATTAATTATTAAAATAAAAAATCATCTTATGCTCATCTTCTAATGTTAATAATTAATGCTCATATCATCAAATAAATGATCATTTGTAATGTTATAATAATTTTAAAAACCACTGCCTGAAAATGCTCATAAAATTAAAAAAAAAATAATCAGGTCTTGTTTAATTTTGCCTTATTTGTGATGTGTTTTATTAAAGTGAAGATATTGATACAAGAATTACGCGTGAAAAAAGTGCGCAAAAATCTAGTAAAATATGCTTTCATGAAGTATGAACGCGCGCTCCGCCCACTGGGTTTAGTCTATCTCTCAAAAGATCCATGACGTTGCATTTCTGACGTAGTAAGGCCCGTGGCTGTGCCCTATTTTTGAGACCTGCGTGATGCCACCTTTCAAGAAGATAGCCGTACGACAGCTTATTGCCCGTGCTGTCCTGACAGTCCTCCATATAGAGGGTGCTCGAATGTTGTCTCGGGCAGCACGTTCTCCAGATCTCTCATCCGGTGAGAACATTTGGTTATATGTTGCCAACGCTCACCTGCGTTTGATGAACTCTAGTATAACTGAAGCCTAACGGAATGAAGTACTTGTAGCTGTCATCCAAGTTCAGTTAGACTCTATGCTAAGCCAGATTACATCCGTTTTTTGCTGTCAGAGGTTATAACTCGGTGCACTGAATTCTAAACGCTTTGCATCCAAATCACCAACAAATTAACCAGGTCTTGCTTCCATTACACAGTATAATTACAAAAAAATCTGCTATTTGCCTTCTCAGGAATTTTAATGGCCAACAGCGTACTTGCAAAGAAGGATCTAAACAGATAGCACTGCGAATGACACAACATTCTTTTATTCTTTTATTAACGGTTGTAGAGAGCGATTCCAGCAATTAAACTGATTATATGCTATCCTTACATCATATTATGTACTATATTTATAATTCTTAAATTTAAGTATTACATTATTGATTTAAATATATTACGTATTTAATATTAAATTCATATATTATACAACATTCTTTTCTTTTATTAACGGTTGTAGAGAGCGATTCCAGCAATTAAACTGATTATATGCTATCCTTACATCATATTATGTACTATATTTATAATTCTTAAATTTAAGTATTACATTATTGATTTAAATATATTACTACGTAAATATTAAATTATTAAAATGCATTTCAATTAATTTAACGTATTATGTATTATTGTCTTTAATATATTATCTATTTTAATTTATTATTAAAACATACAATCACTTTGTATGCGTCAAATACAATCATTTCAGCTTCTCCCGTTATCTTAATACTTAGACAACATATATCAGCACTGAATAGTGAATACATAACGATTTAGAGATGCTGTCATCAACTTAATTCACTTGATTACACCAAATCAAATATCAGGCTAAGTTTTAATCTATCGACCTTGCACTTTATAAACATAATTTATGTTACGTAAGAAATCATCAAAAAACAATTGAATTATAAATAAATAACGTACAGCAATATTACAAAGTGTCTAATGCAATTATAGAAGTAATTACGTTATACGCTCTGTAATATTTATTCTTTTTATGATATATGTTTAATATACTCGAATACATTTGCTCATAAACATGACAAAATGTCACAATTCAGGTAACGCGCAATAATGATTAAATAGGGTATGAACATAAGATAATGAAATTAAAAAGCAAATATATCAGCCACGACATAGATAAGGTAAAATATACATCGTTTATGAATTTCAATTCTTAACTTATACCATATTTCCCCTAAAGAAACAATTCCAGGAGAGAAGCAGACAAAGAAAGTGAGGGCAAAAGCACCTTTTCTTCCAGATCGAACTTTATGCCCCCTCTCATCCCCCTTGACCGAGGCAGTTTTATTGATTTTGAAGAGCGAAGACTCATTAAGGAGTGTACAGGATGACTATCTTTCTTTTATTTTGCCCCTCTCCCCACCAACGTTAGAGATGTTTCAGCTGAAAACAGTCTGTCATTAAAAAGAGACACTTTTTCTACCGTGTTTCTTGTACTGATGTCCTTAGTCACTCTTGTTTTGTCCCGGAGAAGGAAATACAGAAATCTGAAATTTTATGTGTCTGGCTTATTTATCAAATGGAAAAGCAAAGCTTTTGAATATACCTTAATTACCATTTTAATCGTATTATGGGGAGAATTGTGCTGACTTTTAATTTCAAATAGTGAATTCTTCTGCTTTACAACGATTTGCCAATTTCTGCATAACATTCTGCCGGTTTGGTTCAGAGTTGCACCGGAATTCCTACGTCTTGCTGGCTAACATAATATTATTCAAGAAGATTAGCTTCTTTTAATGATATACGAAAGACAGTTGAGAGAAAACGCAATGTACTTCCAATATGATTCATTTTACTGTCTAAAATGTCTACCCCAATATATGATCCTGAAAGCAGATATATATATTTAAGAACAAAATCATCTCCAGATCTTAACTCATAGACAGCGACACCAACTGTCCTCTCATGTAATAAGCCTCGTTTTCAGATTGAAGAACTATGTACTTTTGAGGTCTTTGGTTCTTACCTAACCAAAAAAATACGCGTTCCTTTACATTTGCAGGATGTTCTAAAATAATGCTTACACTTTTTGAATATTAATAGCAAAGAAACTATTAATGGTGACCGGACTGCACGTTCTGCATTTGAAACTGAAATATCTGTGCTCGCGAAAACATTCTCTAGTTTTTAGTTTTGCAGGTGGTAGGCATTAATATGCACGAAATGGCAGAGATCACCATATATTTTCCCGAGCACTGCAGGTGGATTTTAAAGTATTGTTAGAACTCAGAATGTGTGTTAGTTGCAAAAGTGATGGAGAACAGGTTTCGATACTCCTTTCCTGTAATAAGTTGAGAATTCTGAGAATTCTGTGTGATGTGACAAAAGGATGGTGAGGCAGGAGCAAAACAACAACGAAAGAAGAGACAGTGGACACTAAGTTATGGATTTTTAGAAAATTCCAGAGAAAGGCCATGGACACTGGAGACATTAGATATTAGATTCTGAATGATATTAGTCATTAAATACCAAATTACATAATATGGAAACATACGACAGATATTAACTGTGCTTATCTACCGTGAAAAATTAATATCTGCTGCTTATCGACTTGTTCTATATCGTTGCAGATAATGTACTGCTGCCAGCAATGGCCATTTTGAATATTTAGTACTAAAATCTGTGCTGTGATATCAGGAAAACAAATTCATCTTGCTATTATTAGTATTTCTGCTATTAACGTTCAGAAAATGTAAATATTATTTTGGAACATCTTGTAATACAGTTAAAATGGTTGCTCTATTAAAATTTCTAACCGAATCCCTTCATTATAACGAAAACATTCTAAGTGAAATACAACTAAAACTGATGCTTTTCTAACTCAAATAAGATAAACACACGCTGTTGTATTTATTTATTTATTTATCATAATACTTCTTATTGTGATTTAATGAATAAAAGTCTTCGATTTTCTAGGACAGTAGATATTCATACATGTTAGGGATGATTAATAAGTCAAAGACAAATTCTTATCGAAAGGTTTTGAAGTCGAGTGTGAATGTTTGGAAAGAAGCTCCTATAAAACAGAAAATAGAGAATTAGAATCCAGAATAAATAAAAAAGGAAAGCTTAACGAAAATAAAATATAAACTCAACCATATCTATTACTATTTACTACATAATTAATTAATTCAGCGCACATACGTTATTAAGTGACTGCAATTACTGATGAAAACAAAAACTTTAAAAAGATCTATTTAAGACATGGTTTGGAGATCAATGACGACATAATTTCTGTAATGAAATTAATTAAACTGAATGTTCAATGTAACGGGTAAGCACGAAAAACTACTTAATTTGTTGGCAAGCTATCGCGCTTAACAACTATTTAACTCTCAACATAACACAAAAATCAAACTAAAAGTCAAGTTAAACCGTAGGTGGATCACAACTGAAATGCCAACACAAAGGTGACTGAAATACTTTAAAATAAGATTCTAAATTCAAAACTAAACACCTGATAAACTATACTATCTCTAAATTCGCCCAACACTTAGCGCAGCATATTAATTACCTAATTTTAGCCGTTTACGAACAATAAAACAATGCTTAATAAGACAACACACCGACGTTGCGAAAGCTCTAATAATCTCACGGTCAAGATTAATGTCCTACTGTTACACTATGCCACTTGTATGCATTAATTTGCATACCTTCCCCATAGATACATTTTCATGAACCGTTTCAATCAAAAGCGTAAAATTTTAAAGAAACGGAAGTGCTTTTCAAAACATTTATCTTTATTTTATTCTTCACAAATTTTTAATTTATCCTTGGTACACTGATTATTAATTAACTTTCCTCCGAATTTTGTACTACTTAATTTTCCTTTTATATTACATCATTTTATTTAAAATTATGTAATTTTCGACTCATGCCTGATTGCCTACTCGTGCTTATTTGTACATTAGCCTTAAAGTTTATTCAGTAGTGCTTTTATTTTATTTTAAATTTTATGGCAGGCGCGTCGGGAAAACAAACGATAAGAATTGAGACCTACTGTATTATGTAGTTTCTTTTATTTTTTCTTTAATGTTCTATCGCTACTGTCTCAATTATTGCCGTTTGACGAAACGCGTTTCGCACGCTTTTCCCTCGACAAGTCCGTGACTAACCTCGAGTTAGGCTAAATTGCCATTTACTGCCATTCATTGTTATTTATTCTGGTGTTTTTAATACTTGTTTTTAACTTGTTACGTATTTAAAAATTTTTTTTTAAATGTTGAATTTTTCAATACCTATTTTTTGGTTTTTAATTTTTTACAACTGTTTTTACTTTTTAGTTATGTTTTTGTTCACGTTTTTTAATTCTGGAACTAAGGTATCAAATTTACTTTCAGGCGATTGCTTTTAGAATTTTACTCCTTTTGCTTATCTTTAATTTTAATTTTGCAGCTCAATGCGCAAAATTCTTGACCAAATAGGTCTCTACGTTCTTATACTACTTTCTATAAATATTATTTTATTTCATTTATTTATTTTTCAAGCGTTTATTATTATCACTTATAATAATATATGAATAATCGCATTATCTAGCGTGCTCTTGTGGTTAAGTAATAGCACA
Source organism: Stegodyphus mimosarum (assembly GCA_000611955.2). NCBI lineage: Eukaryota > Metazoa > Arthropoda > Arachnida > Araneae > Eresidae > Stegodyphus > Stegodyphus mimosarum. Next base: position 235,849 of record KK119664.1, read on the forward strand.
TACAGATCGCAACTGGAAAATTGTTGGTTCTTATGCTGGAGGCCACAGTTGATTTTTTCTGTTTTCCGCTGTAACATAACCCTAATGTCTCCACAAGTCTGTTAGTATTTAACTTAATTACTATTAATCATTATGTATTGTTTTATTCGTTCATTATTTGATTTATTCAGAATATCAGACAGCTTTTCACAGGACTCTGGGGCATGCAAGTTCAGAAATTAAGTCATGGCAGCTAGCAAAACCTTGCTTCGATAGCAATCGAACCCAACACTCCTCAGCCTGCTTATGAGAAAGCAAGTTTTCTCTGCACTGGCTATTCGCTAATAAATTTCCATTTAAGCTTGGTAAGCACTTACTAAGCTTTAATAGTTGGCAAAACAAAAACTGACCACTAAACAGCAGCTTATTCAGCACCATACCGCAAGCAATGAATACCCCCCATCACCACTATTTCTTTGTAATTCTAGGAAGCACATTAATTCATCAACGGGCGAAAGGCACTCAGAGACAAACGAGCGACAAACTGTGGTTGCTGATTCAGGGCGGTCTGAATCAGCGGCGAGGCGAAGAAAATTCCACTCTTCCGGATTCTGCCGAAATCCTTCACACCCCCGGGGCGATAATTAAGTTCCAGGAGTGACCTCCACTTCGATGTTATCC
>KK119665.1:0-68663 GCA_000611955.2 Stegodyphus mimosarum
ACTTTTAACTTTTCTGCTGCTATTCCTTTCAAATAAATATTACAGGTATCCAGAGAGATTTTACTGCCAAAACAATTAACATATTTAGATTCTATGATGTTCACAGTTGCTCCTGAATCCAATAAAAACTTAACTTTATTCCCCAATATAGAACCTTCTACTATAGGCAAAGACGCCTCACTTGTGGAAACAATAAACACGGATGGTACCTCCAAAAGGGCCTTAGGAGACGAAACGGAGTCTGGTTTCTCCCCACCCTGAATTAGTTTAAATTAAAGCTTGGAGCTTGGGGATTCAAAGCATTATTAGTCACACTTGTGGTATTTGAGTTACTCGAAACAGCTGGTGTGGTGTTGTTGGGATTACGCCTAGCTGTCTGATTACTTCTAAGTCTCTGTTGACCCTGTCTAGAGTGCTGGTTAGGCACAATGTTTACGTAGCAATCCCTACTAATATGCCCAATTCTGTTGCATCTGTAACAACGGGGCTGAATGGGTCTGGTATGAGTACTCTGTGATAGTAAACTCTGAACTTGAGTTTGAAGTGAACCCATCATTTTGGTTAGCTGAGCTATATTTTCCTGCTGGAGCTTAATAGCTGTAGTGAGCTCTGAAGTATGTACGGATGGTGGTGTACTAGCGTTTTCAAGTGCTGGCTTAGCCGCATGCACTGCCCTAACCTCAGCTGTTGGAAAATCACAACTAGCATGGCTCTTAGCCCACATATCTTCCTCGATAATGGCATGTTGTTTAGCAGCTGTAAATGTTTTATGATTCTGCGGTAACAGTAATCGTCTCAAATGAAGCTGTAAACCTTCAATAAATACAGACAGTAATAAATCCTGCCTTTGAGCTTCAGCTGCAGGGTCACTATTTCTTTCTACAGGTACAGTTTTGTACGAAAGTGCCTCTATACGGGCAGCAAACTGCCTTACTGATTCGTGTGGCTTCTGAAAAGCCTGGATAAGAGCACGTATGTTAGAGTGCAAGTTGTGCACAGAAGTAAATCGTTCCTTTAAGGCATTTACAATATATTCTAGACTGGTTTCTCTTTTCAACCTAGGGTTGTTTCTTATGAAATCAGCAGCCTCACCTGCAACCTTGACTCTAATTACAGTCAATTTGTCTTTATCTGACCAGCCTACATGAGTGGCTATTAGGTCTATCCTATCCAAGAAGTCACTTAAACTAGTTCCACTGTCTGCGCCTGTAAAAACAGGAACAGATTCCAAAGGATCTGACCCAAAAACTGACATACCCTGGACTTCTCGATCTTCCTCCATACTAAAAAAACTACTACTAGCAGGAACTCTCTTTCTAGGCATACTGAACTATATGTTACCCACAATAATGCAATCACTAAGATAAAATGATAACCCAGTCTGTGACTCACAGGAGAACACCAACACTAATATAAACACAGAAATAACAATAGTACTTTAAACTAATAAACAGTGTAAGTGTTAATGTTGTTAACATTGGAGTCCATACATTTTTGAGAAAATACACATCTGTTATATAAATTCAAATTGTGTAGCACTTAGATACTAACACATAATAACAACAGCAGTTCTGTGTAGCTGTTTGTGTTATGAACATTAGAGTCCATAAAAATGTGTCAAAATAAAAGTGCACATCTGTTATACACCCTCACAAGAAAATAGAAGGTAAATGTGTATATCACAAAATACGACCACTGCATAGACGTGTTACTGTAACCGTTTAACTGATTGGGTTTTAGTATCAAGTCTAGACAGGTGGAAGAAAAAATAGCAATACTTAAAATAAATGTTACTTGTTAAATACTTAAACAAACATAAAATCACCAGCATCAAGTTCAACACCCACAAGAAGTTAATAATGTCCCTTAAATATGGCTCAAAACAACCAAAAGATTAACTGCTCAAAATTGGTTCAAAAGTCACGGCACCAGTTGTTAAATACTAAGTTGTAAAATACTAGTAGTTTAAACAAATATGAATTGCGTTGTGTTTGTACCCTTTTAAATTTCGTTTCAACAACCCGAAGAGCCTTGCTACTGGTGAAACCATGTTGTGTAATCAGAAATTCAAGTAAACACATAAAATCAATAATACTAACTTAGTTTATTACTTTCCTTAAAACACTGATATCAAACAAATTTACTAACATAAAATTATACTAGTCCCCGGGAACTACCTTATTTAGTTTAGAAAACAAATAGCTAAACATTTATATATTTTCCACAAATACTGCAATCTTAGACAGTAACCACTTCAATTCAAATACTATTGTTTAAGTAATAACTATTTTTATGAGTTAAGATACAAATTAAAATTTTCTATTTCATTTTTCAGTTGTAAGGTTCTTACACCTTATTTATCCCAGAACAAGAGAAAATTCAAATAATGAAGTACAGAGTTAAGTACCTATAGTATTGCACCATAAGAGGAAAAAAAAATTATACCTTTAACTAGAGCAATTTAAGACTGCTCACAAATTTCTTCAGATCTCAGTTAAATCAGCAAATCTTCAAAAATATTAAAGATTTAAATTTTCTACCTTTCAAAATTCTTTACAGCAAACATTTAAATAAAAGTTAAATTCTGATAATAATAGAATCTTTAAAAAAATTCAAGAAATAATTAAACCAGAGAATTTTGGATGAAAAAAAAATCTTTAAGAATTTAAGTTAACATTAAAGTTCAAAAAGAAAAACTTCTTAACTGACGGAAGATGTGAACCTGGAGATTTGGGGGTTCGACGGCAGCTTGGCGGACACCGAACATTCGAAGAATACCCAGTACGCAGGAACTTGGAAGTTTCATCCAGCCTTCTGTATTACGAACTTCAGAGCCATCAGGAAACTCAGGTCGGAACACAGGTTGCTTGGCTATTGATTTTTTCTGTTCTTATAAATTGAAGAAGCGGACTGAGTCTTCATCAGATGGTAGAATTGACGAAGAAATATTTACTTTCCATTTTGAAGGACATTATTTCTGTGGTAGTTGAAGCATGGAAATATAATTTTCTTTCATTTCCTTTTCTATTGCAGAATTATTTCATTTACATTTTTGAAGGACTATTTCCGAAGCCATGGAGTAAGACGTGACAGGAGCCATAAGCCCCCCGTTAAAAAAACAAATTCATCCTTTCTGTTGCAGCAACAAGATGCCCAAGGCGCCCGAGAAAGTTATCTTCTTGTCAGCCGAATGCAAAAACGAAAACGTCCCAACAGCTTCGCAATCCCACCTGCACCCGCTTTTTGTCAGGTCCGGACACTAGATATCGCCAAAACTCGCCAAAAGGGTGAATAAACTGAAACTCTACCCCTCACACAAACCCCTGCTAATATCGTCCAAAAATCGAGGAGTTGAACTGGAACAAAATTCCGAATCTCGCCAAGCCCGCCAAAAGAAGAACCAGGAATTCGACGTAGGAGTGGGAAAACCAGCAAACCTAGGCAACGGACAAAAATTCCTAAGCAAAGGAGGACATTATTTCTGTGGTAGTTGAAGCATGGAAATATAATTTTCTTTCATTTCCTTTTCTATTGCAGAATTATTTCATTTACATTTTTGAAGGACTATTTCCGAAGCCATGGAGTAAGAAGTGACAGGAGCCATAAGCCCCCGTTAAAAAAACAAATTCATCCTTTCTGTTGTAGCAACAAGATGCCCAAGGCACCCGAGAAAAATATCTTCTCGTCAGGCGAATGCAAAAACGAAGACGTCCCAACCCACTCGCAATTCCACCTGCACCCGCTTTTTGTCAGGTCCGGACACTAGATATCGCCAAAACTCGCCAAAAGGGTGAATAAACTGAAACTCTACCCCTCGCACAAACCCCTGCTAATATCGTCCAAAAATCGAGGAGTTGAACTGGAACAAAAATCCGAATCTCGCCAAGCCCGCCAAAAGAAGAACCAAGAATTCGACGTAGGCGTGGGAAAACCAGCAAACCTAGGCAACGGACAAAAATTCCTAAGCAAAGGCTTGGAAATCAACTGCAAAAGTGACGCTTTTCAATCCTTTCCCCCTTCAACCAAAAAAAATACTCGAAGTGCAAAAATTCGTTGAATAATTAACTGTAACTTAAAAACTGTTTAAGCTAGAGACTTGAAAGTACTCTTAAATTAAAAGGCTAATTTTTCTGCATCCAATGATATAAGTTAAATGAGAATCAACCTAAGTTAAGTAATTTTAAATCAAGTTTATTACCTACGAAAGCACCTAATTCCATTGTCTGTTTCAACGCGTTTACGAGTAACCAGTGGAAGAGACGTACAAATCTTAAAGTACCAAAACCCCTAATTAAAATTAAACCAAAGCAATTATAAATACAAGATACTAAATAAAATAACGTTGTGTAGCATAAATTTAGAATAATGAAAATTAATCTTAAGTCAAACTTAAATAATTAAGTGTTACGTGAAAATTTGCTACACAACAATATCAGACATGTAGTAATATATTTTATGTACCTTGCGACATCTCTCGATATCTATCGCTTGCCTATTCTAACTAGTAGGACAATATACCAGTCGTCTACCCCCGTTATTGTTCATGAACGATTGCTCCTGAAACGCTCGAACAGCTGCTTCCGTCTGTTGAAATGTTCTCTAGCTTGTGAAATGGTGCCGTGAGATATCCCTTACTTCTCAGCGGCACTTGTAATACTTCGAACTTCTTCCAGCTTTCAAATGACGTAACCTCGAAAAAAATCATCCAGATAGCACTTGGATTGCCTATAGGTAGTAGCAAATGAACGGTATCATACGGTAGTAGCAAATCAACGTCGTTGAAATCACTGTTCACAGTGCTGTAGCTTTCACCGCATTGCTTAATGTACACCGCATTGCTTAATGTACACCGCATTGCTTAATGTACACCGCATGTACTTCATAACCTTCCGACACTTCTCCCCCTAAATCATCTCCATATATGCGCATACCCGTTTGTACCGGTCTCAGATCTATTTGCTGATTTGTCTTTCGGTCCATCCTATTGCATTGTTCCGCTTTTATGCTAAGTTGTCCTCCTTATCCTTAACTTTTGCACACCAGTGTACCATGTTCACATTTATGTATAAAGTTTTGAATTCTATATTAATCCAAATTCTAATTAATCCGGTGTCGTGGAGAAGAACACAGCACAGAATTATCGCACTATTGTTATAGCGGAAGCCGAGGCCTTAATTCTTCTAAAGTCAAGAATTAACACGTTCAAGTCATTCTTCTTCATCATTCACTAAATATCAGTTTTGTAGGACACCAGGCAACTATTTAATTCAGTTGATCACTTGAGTCTTACGATTGTTATCAGTCTCTTCTTAAACATCTGTGTCAAAAATGAAATCCCGCTATTCAGTTGATCTTTACATCCCGCAAATTAACCAGTTCTTAACAGCAAACACTATCTCATTGTCAATTCATTCTACTTTTTCCACCCCTTCTCCCTCATTTTCCCAAATTCTCTGAGAACACTTCATTTACCTTTTTCCTTTCTGTGTCTTTGCTCCTTTCCTTCTTTTCTTTTCCTCTTTCTATTTAACAATTTTTTTCACTTTTTCTCCTGACGATTATTAGTTAAAACCTACATTCACACGACCATACATCATATCTTCTTCCATTGATCGAAGACAACACACGGTACTTATTTTCGAAACTAATAACAAGCACACAATATTTAAAATTATGCACAGCATTCTCCTATTTTTCGTCGCGAGAAAAAGAGACTAACTTATTTTGGTAAAACTATATGCATCTCGGGAAATCCGAAGCAACAGACGAAACATCTCTTAAAAAATAATAGGCCTTGTAGACAGTCTGCCTACTTTTGTTTTCATAGAGCCCACTTGCCATTTAAGTAGTTGTATTGGAGCTGTGATAATAAAGGGAATTATTTCCGGAACTGCCGGTTATCTCGCCTCCATCAACGAATTTGTTTACTATCAGCATTCTCTGATTTTATGTCTTCTGGTTATTTCACGTACAAGAGAGCCTTTTTGTTCAAGGCAACGTGCATTCCTCTGAGTAATCACCCCCATGGCTCAAACGCTTTGACTCAGTAAGCCGACGGAAGGCGCATCAAGAAAAGTTACTAGAGTGGGCGCTTGGGTATCACACACCCCAATGTTTAAAATACGGTAAAAACAGTTTTATTTGGTTTAAAAGCTGTTTTTCTTTTATATTACGCGAACCAGACTTGTGTTACAAAAACTTAATTTCCAAAGTAAGCTTACAGAGAGTTAAAATTAAAATAAGGGAAAATCATAACAAAATAAACATCATACCTTTAACTTTTATTCCATCTCTAATACACAATGCAACTTATTTTATTTGTTTACACTTAGAACAAAATTCATTCACGTTTTCTTAGCACAGAAGGTTTTCACATTTTAAATATAGTATTCGCGGTTTTCTGTCTTTGGCTCCAGAGCATTCATCACAACTTTTATATTTACAAGGGGGCATTCCTTACTCGTCATCACCGATTTCGCTCAAATTTATAGGATATGCAGGGCTTAGCTACAAATGAAAGTACCCGAAATAGGAACCCCAGATGGTCAAGCGTTTAGAAAATAAAAGTTTTGACGCTGCTCTCGCACCGTATAAGCCATTTACGTTAGGGCGTTTGCCAAGCAGCGGTAAAAGCTCGGAGTGGTAATGCGATGATCGTGGGTTCGACTCCCCGTGTGGAGATTTTTTTCCTCAATTTTTATGTTATTCTTTTTACAATTAAGCAAAGAGGTGAATATTTTATTTTATTTATTTATTTGTACTCAAAAGGCATAGGAAAGGTGAAACTTTCGGACTTTTCAACAAGGGATTGTAATTAAAGAGCATACGAAAAGACTTTGTACATGAAAATTCAAAACTTTATTTGTCGGCATTCGATGATTACATGGGTCTGGATGATAGTTATCGTAGAAACAGGGGAAAAATAATTATTTCTGTATCTAACACGTTATAAAGCCGCATTTTTGCAATAACATCGTTGTTTCAACGTCTCCATAGAAAAACATACTTAATTGACTTTCATAAAGCATTCTCTCTCATAGCAAAGTTTAGAAACGAACCACGCGTAACGTAACACGTTACCGAATACTGGGGCGGATAATTGATGATGAATAATCGAATGTATTTTCGTGCAGTCTTCTCGGGAAGTTATTTCTTTTTCTTGCTCATGAGATAAGAACGATTTTCTATTTGTTCTCTTGTACAAGTTAAGACAAGTTAAGTCTTTTAATGTACGTGCAAGAGAACAAATTTCTTCTGCTCGTTGATTCGTGGGGAGGACAAACGAATCCGCAATTATACGACGAACTCTTCCAAGATGAAGAAGGATTGCCAACATGTACCATCAAAGTAATTCCCCGTAAATGTACCCCACTGGTGCGACCCTGCGATGTATATTTTTATCGTCAGGTGAAAAACTTTATTAAAAAAATATAAAGTTGTTCTTATCTCATCGAGCAAGAAAAGAAATAACTTCCCAGAAGACTGCATAAAGTACATTCGATTGTTCATCATCAATTATCCACCTCAGTATTCGGTAACATGTTACGTTACGCGTGGCTCTCTTCTAAACTTTGTGATGAGAGATAATGCTTTATGAATGTCAATCAAGTATGTTTTCTATGGAGACGTTGAAACAACGATGTTATTGTAAAAATGCGGCTTTATAACGCGTGCTAGATGCAGATACAATTAATGTTTCCCCTGTTTCTGTGATAAATATCATCCAGACACATGTAATTATCGAATGTCGACAAATAAAGTTTTGAATTTTCATGTACAAAGTCTTTTGTATGCTCTTTAATAGCATATTGTAATTGAGAGCACACTTGTTGAAAAGTCCGAAAGTTTTCCCTTTTCTATGCCATTTGAGTGTAAAGAAAAAAACAAAATAAAATATTCATCTCTTTGCTTAGTTGGAAAAAGAATAATATAAAAATTGAGAAAAAGAAAAAAAAGTTTCCACAGGCGGAGTCGAACCCACATTCATCGCATTACTACTCCGAGCTCGTACCGCCGCGCCAACCGCTGCTTGCAAGCTCCCTAACGTAAATGGTTTATACGATGCAAGAGCAGCGTCAAAATTTTTATTTTCTAAACGCTTGGCCATCTGGAGTTCCCACTTCGGGTACTTTCATTTCTAGCCAAGCCCTGCATGTCCTATAAATTTGAGCGAAATCGGTGATGACGAGTAGGGAATGCCCCCTTGTTAGTTGCTTCGAATTTCGTATATTCGTTCGAATTATTCCTCCAACGTTCTGCTCTTGTTTTCCATAAAGTACGTAAGTTTCTCGGTAAAGTATCAATCTCTCATCGTTGTTTAATATTTTGTTTATTAATTGTAATGCTAAGTCCCTCAAAAAGAGACATCTGCTTCAGTATCTGGTTGGTGGATTAGCAGTTGAAAGTAATATAATTCGAGCATTTATTACAGCAACATTCAGTGCAGAAAGGAACATTACTATTGGTCACTTCCTTGTTATTCTGACAACTGAATAACTTGCTGCCATTTCATCCACAATATCCACTGCTTCCTTAGCCGTATTATAAAAATATATAATTTCTGGAGTTTTCTTTTCTCCAGTAGTGTCATCTATAGCATCATCATTATGTAATGTTAAAAGCATAAAAACAGTTTTTTCTTTTTTAGGAACATAAGAAATTAATGCTTTATCTTTTTTTGAAACCAAACAGTGTAGAAAATATTCCTATTTTCATCTCCAGTTTCCGAAATGTAATCTTCTTCACTTTGAAATATTTCTAATCAATCTCACAGCCGCTGCATTTCCAATTCCTAGGGAGTCATTCTTTTTCCCATAATGCGCTCAGAAATCTTTTAAAATTTAATTTCAAATACTTTAAAATCGCTTGCGAGTAGAAATATTTACTGTTATACTCTAGAAATAAAATTTTAAAATAAATATTCAGTCAGAAAACACTTACGTGGACAGGCGTGTGAGTCGTCTCACACCTCAGATGCACTAAAATACCGACAAATCTTTATTCTGAAACACACAGGCAACGGAAAAGCGGTTCTGAAAGTCACTCACTGCTAGAAACTCAGCTACTGAATGTAGTACAGAATTTCAGTTTCACAAGTTAGGAATATTCCTCTTTTTTGTAGATTTTGGGTATGATACACCCCACGCGCTTTCCCGCGGATTAAGCGAAAGGAAACATTTCTTTCTTACTACAGGAGGAAAGAGCTTTTATTCAGGAAAGTTTGTTTATCTACTTGCGAACGCCTGTAGCTTATCCTCTCATATCCAACATTATTCTTTTTTCCTGGCATGGTATCGAAAAACAGTTAGAAATTTTTCTGAAGTTAGATCGCTGTATTTTGAACGACGTTCAGGTCTGTAAGCTCAACTTACACCTGGCCAACCAGGAACTCTATTTCAAGGAAAACGTGTTCTGTCCTTTGATAAGCCTGGAACTATGTCGAGGTCCATGCTCCTTCTCTAGCTTAGAAATCGAAATCGTTACTGTTCCTGATATAGGCTGAATGTTGTCTCTTTGGAAAGCAGAACTTCGTACATTCTTAATCACAGTGTTTTTCAATCCAGTTGTTTTGCATCTACAATGTTCAGAAGCCGTTGGAACACAAGCAGCTGTCCTGCACGTATGCTATCCTCATGCAAGAAGGTATTTGCGAATACTTTGTGCCGATATCCTTTTTCCAGTTGCTATTAATTGACTTATAACGAGCATTTCTTATCACATGGGTCCAAATACACTAGCATACGGTTGCAATGGGTTTGACTTTAATGATGGATATAATAATTCATTAACTTTTAACTTCATTATAGCTCAGCATGAGGTTCTTTCTCGTAAAATAAGTTGATTCGACATACTAGCATAAGAATGGTCAAAAAGAGTAAAATAATTCTTCCGTGAACTGCGGTACAAGAATACATTTCCGGAGGAAAAACGTTTATGTCAAATGACTCTCGATGTTAATTTTGATATTATAGTTGGTAATTTACATTTCTGGCTGCTTTCTACATCTTTTGCTTCAACGTTAAGTTGTATGTTGTGACAATTCGATAAGATTTATTCAACTGTTTCAAATAGAAATCGTTTAACAAGGGTGTTCTTTTGTTTTGTTGCACATTAAGGAAGATTTACTTTTTATTTCTAGAAGTGGAGAAATCTATGTTAATGACAAACCACATTTAGGAACGTGATAATAAGAAATAATAATGATTCCTGACCAGGTCCAGAGTCAGGAAAACTTGGAAAATAATATGTTTAAGCATTTTAGTGTTATTAAATAAATATATCACAAACTTTGCCGAAACTTCGCAAATAGTGAACAATATATACGCATATAATATATACACAATAGCACAATATATACGCATATAAATGTGCTTATTAGATGAATTAATATTTACTCCCTTTCGATATTTAAGTGTTATTATAATTTACAGCAGGCTTTCTCAAACTGGAGGCTCAGTCAACTTAAACTTGAGTCAACTGGAGTCAATTTTCTTAAACTGAAGTCAAATGGCGTTGTAGAGTGAAATGTCGCGACAATGTAATTCAGGTACATGAATTTTAAAGAAACAGTAGTCGCAAGCCCTTCATTATTCTTTATTTAATGTATTACATTTCCTGTACAGTGCAATTATAAAATCGTAATACGGGCCAAGTTGAGCTGTAAATAATATTTACATATAGAAAAATACCATACTGTCGCATAGCAAGTTTAGCGTGTTAGTTATTTCAGATTCAAACTATAGTGCAAATACGAAATAGGTGTGTCGAGAACAAGGTAGGCCCTGCTGCGACTACCCACTTTTCCACTATAGTTCGGTTATTTTTTTCAGTCGCAAGAAAAGTTCATAACACAGGAAAATATAATATTAAATTCTACTATTTTACTCCACTAAAGTTGGTATTTATTTGCAATTATTACGCGAAACGTTATTTTATTTGCATTTTAGGATTAAAAAATATTTTTACTAATGTATAAGCGGTTGAACGTGAGTAACAAAAGTAATGATGTTGTCAGGACTGAGTGTTCGGCGCATATTCTTTGAAAACATCTTCGTGACAGCTTAAAGTCCTGATCTGGAACAGGGAGGTGATTGCAGCTATGTTCTGTGGTAGAATACTCTGATTAAGTGGTAGAATAACTGCACTTGAAAAGGATTTAAAATCCTCTTTTATTAAATCACTATTATTTACAAACCACTTCCCAACTCGGGAGGGATACAGAAAGTAGAGACCACACTTGAACAATTAAATAATATTTAAACTAAAGCTAAATAGAACTGAAACTAATCTTTGCTCACAGAGCTATACACGAGGTTGGCCTCTAACTAAATGGTGCGTAGCAAGATTTACTAATACTGACGCACTTGGATTTATTCAATAAGCAATCACGTAAAGCGCTATGGCTTAGAAGTTGACTGTTAGCTGGTCAGGCGAATGTCGAATAGAGTGACCGTGATCTCAAACTAAAAGCTCTCTCACACTGAGAGGTTTCTACCTCTGGTTTAAATAGAACTTGGCTCCACTTCAAATTAGCATAAGCTGAAAACGCGCGCTTCTTCTAACGGGAAGTTGAAAATGAGAAGGGATAGAAAGATTTAAATTAAAATAAAACATTGTTAGTTTAACTAAAACCTTACAATGTAGGCAGCAATGTTACAGAATTTCTTGAAGCAGTATCTAGTAATAGAAAAGGCATCTAAGATTCTAAAAAAAATATGACGAGAAATTTCTGCAGCTTAGCTTTGTAGAGACATTAGGTTATTTCGAAACAAAAGACATGAAAAATGAGCAACGCCTTCGCCGGGACTCGAACCACGGACCTCTCGAATACGTGCCGATCGTGCTGACCATTACACAACGAAGGCATGCCAAGAACGCGGGAGAAATACATTATATACTCCCCCTTTTAAAGGGCGACTGGGGATTAGGGGACCCAGTCGCCGAATCCTGGTGCCAAATCTTGGCGGTGGAATATCATCATCCACCACCTTTTTTAGTTCGGCCGCCACTGTAGAGATATTAGGTTATTTCAAAACAGGAGACATGAGAAATGAACAATGCCTTTCCCGGGACACGAACCACGGACCTCTCGAATACACACCGAGCATGGCACACACGAAGGCATGCCAACACCACGAAGGCATGCCAAGAAGGCGGGAAAATTGCTTTATAGCTTTATCTTCAACAACTACACTGGTTATCATAAATTAAGGACAAATTAAAAAAATAGCGATATTTCCCTCAAAAATAATCCAAGCAGTGTAAAATTTTAGTATATTGCCAAGTAAGAATAGCTAAGTAAAACTACAATATGCAAATTAGTGGCGCTGCTTTCGGAATACATCATCTGCGAGGAGCGTAAAAGTCCATGTTTGAGAGCAAGTCCGCATATTTCACTGTGATAGTGACATCAGAAATCTGAGATAGCCAATTCGTAACAATGACCTCCAGGCATCATTTGCCTGCAGAACTACGATGCAGAGCTATTAGGAGACTAAAGGTAGGACAAAGTCAAACAGAAATGGCCAGATTGCTAAATGCGAATCCTTCTTTGGTTCATAGACTTTGGGGGAATCTCAAATCACAGAGTAGCCAGGGACGGGCAACTGCTATGACGAGCGCCGATGACCAATATTTGACATTATGTGCACGCAGGAATAGAACCGCTACTCTGACTCCTTTTAGCTCCTCCCTTGCTGCAGGCACTGGAAGGTTGGTGTCAACATCAACTGTGCGTAGAACGCTTCACGAAGGTGGTCTGTATGCGAGACGACCAGCCATTTGCGTACCGCTCACGTCACGCCATAGGAGGGACCGTTTGCAGTGAGCACGAAATCATGTCCGCTGGACGTCTGATCAATGGAGGGCTGTTGTTTTTACGGATGAGTCTAGGTTCTAGTCTAGAAAGCGATAGTACGCGTTATTTGATATGCAGAGAACCGGAAACCTGTTATCATCCGTCAAAGAGATTCATACGGAAGAGAGAATGTCTGTGTTTGGGGTAGCATCTTTTTGGTGGACGCACAGACCTCCATGTCTTTCCAAGGAGACCGTGAATGCTCAGGTTTATAGAGATGACATCCTTGATGCTTATGTGCCCCCCATATGCCGGGGCAATGCTTTCCTGTTATATGACGACAACGCAAGACCACACAGGGCTCGCAGCGTAGATGATTATCTTCAACAGGAAACAATTATGCGCATTGAGTAGCTAGCTTGATCCCCGGACTTGAATCCTATCGAGCACGTTTGGGATGCTTTAGGGAGATATCTAGCTGCTCTGAATCCACCGCCTCAGACCCTTGCCGTGCTTGCAACTGCTTTGCAAGAGCAATGGCTCTTGCTTCCTATAGAACTGATAGACCGCATAATTGAAAGCATCACACATCGCTGTATGTGCTGTATTGCTTCTAGAAGCGATCATATTCCATATTGAAAGTACGTTTCCTATAGCAAACTGACACATTCGATTTGTTCATTTTATACATGTGCTAATTGCTATACTACCATAATTGTCTGGTAATTTCTTTTTTATGTTATTTGATACCTTACTAGTATGTGCTGTATATTGTGGGTACGTTTCATAAAATTATACATGTAACGTTTTCAGTAATCGTGATTTTTGTGATTTTTTAAAAATTTAAGATAACCAGTGTATGATGGTAATGATTTATCTTTTTTTTTTAAATTTGCAGTAACGATTTGGCTATGAAGAATATGACACCTTCAGATTTAAAAAAGCGTCTTGAATCCAATCCACCTTCGTACATCAATAAACCAAAAAAAATTTCGCGCGACTGTTAAACTATTTAAATAAAGAAAAACAAGAAAGAAAAAGAAATGTAAAACTGGTATTAAAAGATTTTTACTTTCGCAAAATCTGAAGGTTTAGAATGGAAAAATGCTGCTTGTTTTCAAAATGACTTGAGTCTATCTCAGCTATGTTATTTATCATGTATTTGGGAGAAACCAAAATGATCTCACTTTGTGTCTTGAAAAAAAATTGCAACATTTTTACCTGGCATCATACACTCACGTTTGTGAAAATTGCAACACCAAGAAGGAATCGTCATAATTGAATGCAATTTAATACACAGTTGAGTGGTAGTGGTACAAATAAATGATTAAATGTTCAAAGCAAACAAACAAGAACAAGAGATCAGAATCAGTATTTTGTGTGGCCACCACGCGCCGCAATAAGTGCTGCTACACGACGTGGCATGGAGTCAAACAAAGTTTGAATGTCTGACTGAGGAAGAGCATTCCATATCGTTTGTACGCGTACCCAAAGTTCGTCTGCAGACGCAACAGGACGAGGATCACGAGCAAGACGCCGACCAATGACATCCCACACATGTTCAATTGGCGACATATCCGGGGAACACGCAGGTCAAGGAAGAAGCTGTACCTGCTGCGCTGCAAAGAAGGATTTAACAATCCGAGCAGTATGAGGGCGGGCATTGTCCTGTTGAAATACAGCGCCTGGCAAGCTTTGAAGGAAGGGAACAGCTTCGGGCTGTAGAACTTCACGGATATACCGGTTGCTGTTCAGATTGCCCACAATTCGTAGCAATTGAGATCGTCTATGATATGCTATGGCGCCCCAGACCATAACTCCGGGTGTTCGTCCACTGTGGCGTTCGATAATGCACTCCGGAAGGTGGCGTTCACCGGCATAGCGTCTGACACGAATGCGGCCATCATGGTACCACAAATTAAAGCGGGATTCGTCAGAAAACACGACATGCTGCCAATCAGCACGCCAGTCTCTATGCTGATTGGCCCATTGTAGCCGCAGGCGGCGATGGTCGTGCGTTAGGGGGATCCTGTATAAAGGAGTCCGTGCGCGCAGTCCACACTGCAGCAGACGTCTACGAATTGATGAAGCACACAATGAAACACCTGTAGCTATTGACCACAGTGCTGCCAATTGTCTAGAGGAAGCTGTACGGTCCGTCCGCGCCATGCGGACCAGGTGTCTATCATCGCGAGCTGACGTCACATTTCGGGGTCCACTCCCGGATTTCCGAGTTGTCCGACACTCGTCCGTCCACTGCTTCCAAACGCGCATCACTGTGCTGCTGTTACGCTGCACACGAGAGGTTACTGCACGATACGACAATCCAGCTTCACGAAGGCCGATGATTCTCCCTCGTTCAAACTCTGTAAGTTGTTCAAATCTCGCTCTCTTTCGTCGACGAGGCATAAGTACAGATTGAGTTAACGTTTACCACTAGCAGATAACCACCGATAACCATACACGCCTCGCTACAGCCGTCTATTTATTCGGATCCATCAGCCGTTCAGAGGGCGCTGCTCAGCATACGCATGCGCTACGGATTTGCAATTCTAATCATTTGCATATCATGCGCTACTTTGCATTTCCTGAAAATTTCAGCTCACTCGCGTAAGTCCTTCATGGTGTTGCAATTTTCACAAACGTGAGTGTAAAATTGAAGATTTTATTGAAAAACTCAGCATTTGGAAGAAATGGGTGGAAAATGATGCGTTCAAAATGCTTTCTACAATCGTTAATTTCATAATTGTTAAAACTTAACTGCACAGATTATTATAGGAAAGTTGAAAGCCCTAGAAACACAGTTTTGCAAATACCACATATGGAATTTAGATTTAGAAAATGATCTTGCATTTCAGAAACATTTTTAGCTAACTTTGACGAGATTAATCACTTTCCATATATAGTGCAGGAAGAATTTGCTGAGTTACAGAGTAACTTAAAACTTGAATTTCCTCAAGAAGCCTTTGACTGAATTCTGTATTGTAGCTAAAACTGAATTTATTACAATATCTGTAATGGCAATAAATGTTCTTGTGCCATTTATACGAAACGATGTTTTCTACTACAACGCTTACTAAAAAATCCAAATATAGATGAACGTCGGAAAAAATTGACAACTGTTCACGTAGAGCAATGCCAAATATAGCATCAAAGTTTACTTTGTTCTGTAGCAAAGCACAAGCACATTCGTCTCATGCACTAAGCGTCTCATCACAAGCACATCCCAGAAGGGCTATTAATTTCGTTTTGGCATTTTGCATCCAGTCACTGTAAAAGGGGTATCGCTTTTCAAATTGTTCCCAC
Organism: Stegodyphus mimosarum; assembly: GCA_000611955.2. Lineage (NCBI taxonomy): Eukaryota > Metazoa > Arthropoda > Arachnida > Araneae > Eresidae > Stegodyphus > Stegodyphus mimosarum. Next base: position 16,103 of record KK119665.1, read on the forward strand.
CAAATGTTAGAACCCTGTATTATATTTAAAGAAATTAAATAATGAAGAATCTGTATAAATGTAGTTTCTCGCATTGTGATGAAACGATGGTACCTACAGCCATCAAATTTTGAATAACGTATCCCCATATCGGCATCTGGAAGCCCTAATTTGGAATTTGTTTTATTATCTATTTCACACTTTGTAAAACTTTAACAAATTTTTTTTATTAACAAACTCAACGATTTCCAAGCGAGCAATGGCAACACTGTACTGAAAAAAAATATTTTTATCTCCAGCAAGCGAGACTGTGTATCAAAAATTCTAAATTAATTTAAATTAAACAAAATTAAATTATTTTGTGATATTGTTGATGAGTTGAATTTTATGGCTTATGTGCAAAAAAAGTGATATTTAATAAATAAAGGTAACACACAAAACGTTAAAAAACTCGTTGTGCGTAACATAAAACCTGAAAACTTTCAGATTATTTATAGCTTTATTTTATTTTTAATATCTGCAGCCCCGAAAACATTTCGATAGTAAAGAGGAGTCATGAATAAAAAATATGTAAGCAAGGATGATCTAGAGGAAGGAGAAGAATTTATAAGGATTTAATTATAAGAGATTATAACGATATAATTTCTATCTTCAACGCGTACTGTCATAGTGTAAAATGGTAGCACATCCGACTAACAAACGGAAGATCTGGAGCTAGAATTCTATCTTAATTAAAGACGATTTTCGCATGTGCCTTGCACCGAAAAAAATTACTGTACAGTGGCGCCCTACTAAAATATGATGGTTGATAATTGGTTAACCCCTGAATTTGGCGACTGAATTTTCTCTCTTCCAAGTTGCCATTTATCTGATGGAGAATCTTAGCCTTCTCTTCAGCGCGATCTCGTGGTGTAATCGGTATGCCGTCCAGTCGGCATTCAGCAGATCCGGAGCTCGAATCCCGACGAGGAAGTAACTAATTTTTCGCGTTTTTTTTTCCTCAAAAAGCTTAATAGACTCTACAGCCTAATATTAAATTTTGAAAAATGTTAAATTATTTTGCATAGATCTATATTTGAAATATCTGACAGTACAAAACTCTTAACATAAAAAAGTACCGCAAAGAAAACCAGTGATTATAATTTCTATCTTAAATCATTTTAATTTTATGCAAAAATAGAGGATAATTTATATTGTCTCTTTTTCACTTTATGTAATCTATTTCATGAAAAAAAAAAAAAAAAACTTTTGAAAAAAAGTGTTTCATTCTTACGGCAAATTATTAGTAGCACTAGATTTTGTCAATGGCAAATATCCAGTCTATTTATTAAAATACCGCACAAATTACATCTTCTTGCGAATCGAATTATTTCCGGTTCTCGACATTGCCCTAGGGAATGCCGTCCTCATGTAAGAAGATCATTACCAATCGGCGCACATGCTCGGCGCATAATGTGGGTTATTGGGGAAAGGCAGAGGATTCAATATATTAAGCTCGTCTAAGCTTTAAAGATGTCATTAAAAGAATCTTTAACTAGATAAGAACGAATGAAGAGAGAGTTCATTTTTGCAAATTGATTGAAACGTTCGAAATTCTGCCATATTCTTCCCCCCTTCGTATAATGGCAATTTTTCGTTATATGTTTTACTTATTTAAGGATAATTTGCTCTTTGATAAGATTTTCATTTTACATGATTAGTCTGAGACAGCATTTTACAAAAACGTTTTGTCCTTATTTTATCATTGGATCAAATGTACCATGCATAATCTCTTTTAAAGGTACCTATTTGTTAATACCTTGAAATTGTTACGTCGAAAGAGTTACACTTTTTGAATAAAGTTTACCGAAAATGATTTATATTCTTTCTGTTCCTTGCACAAAAATTGCCGAAATTTTATCATCATCATAAATGTGCCATCAAAAGTATTTGAAATTCAGTATTGTATTGTCAGTTTTGGAGTATGTTTTTTACTCTATCTCATAATTTCTTCATATTTAATCAGGACTTAAAAATTAATACAGTTATTCAAATTTTTAAAATTAACTCAGTCCATACTAAAAATCTGTATTGAATTACAAGATAGTTCTATAAAAGTTTGAAAAAAGTTATGAAACTCGAGAAAATTGTTATAACACAGTGCTTGCAAAAAAAAAAAAAAAAAAAAGTGTTAAAGAGGAACTGTGCTGAACTCTGTGCTCTGTCTATGCATATTAGAAATGGGGAAATGTGTGTTTAATTTAGGCTTAAACATACAGATGCTATTTTACCTTTCCGACAATTTGATTACATAAAGTAAATATTTGTTATTAGGCATGGCATAGTAATTTATTGGCGAATACCTTAAATTATCATCTTCTTATATATACAACAAATTTCTGAATATGAAGAAATCGTGTTGATTGCCATTCCGACTGTGACTATTTCTAAGGTATTACAGAACCATCCATCAATGAAATTTAACAGTGACTAGCTGCTAGCTGCTTTCTATTCCCTTCCATCCTCTTTTTTTTATGTGTGACTAGTTTTTATGCAAATTGCCTTCAGTAGTACCGATTTGTTCGATTTTTATAAATTTTTGAAATCTCTAGTGATATTCAAAGCACTCACTTACGGATATTTAAAGCAAATTATCAAATATAAAGTAGTTAAATAAGTTTATTTACTTACTTATTGGTTTATTCAAGGCATAATATCTTCGTTCTAATTTTCGTTGGAAGGAATTAAAAAAAACTCTTTTCCTATTCTTTCCTATGCTTATCTGAAATACGTTTTATTTACAAAACTGGCTGCAAACCATGTGCGAACATTTATTCTGAACTGAAGTGTCAGTTTCGAGAAAACTAGTGAGAACTAAATCACGCATATTTATGAAGCTAGCTTTATGAAACATAGCAAAGATATAAGCAAAAAAAAAGTCAACTAATTTTTAATATGAGTTATTATAGCATTTCTTTTGAAATTTCGTAAAACATTTATTTTGCTACCTGCTTTCTATTTTGAGGAATCTCGGTATACCTGATAAATACACATTATTTGTCGAAATGTGTTGAACTGTTAACAGAAACGTATGAAACGTTTATTTACAAATAACATACACATAGAAATTTAAGAAACAGACGTAATAAAGGGATTACTTCAATTTTACAAATTTATTTCCGGAAGTATCCGGAAAATAAAGAATGTATATCGTGCAGAAAGGTTTTAAAATTTGCAGTGTTTCTAACTTAATATTACTTGCAAAAACTGGAAACACTAATGAATGTAAGTTGTTCCAGGACACTTAATTTCAAATATACTTGCAAAAAACTACAAACAATGGTGAATGTGAGCTGTTTCAAGACACTTAATTTCAAAAAAGTACTATGATAAGGAACAATAAAATCCAAATTATTATAAAATAATTTTGATTTTGTTAATCAAATATTAAATCAAATGATTATTCTGTATCTAGAAAAAGGGCATTTATTAATTACAGAGAAGATGTAGACCTTCATAAAAATTACAAGTTTTACGTATCATAAATTATATCAATAAAATATATTGTAATTTATATCAGTAAGGTACATTGCTAAAAGCACGATGACGATATAAATTATTAAGAAGTACGTTTATTGTTTTTAAAAAAGTAAGGTTAGGATCCAAGATTAAAAAGAACTAGATATCAAAATAAAAAATTAAGTTCATGTACTCCAGTGTCTCAGAATAAACTTTGTATTGTAGAATTTTATTAAATTTAGGATCACAAGCTGATTTGAAGAATGGTAAAATACCGACATATATGAAGAAGCAGAAACAGTCAAAGCACTGGGACAAATAACATTAGTCTAAAAATACAACATAGAATTTCTGAAGCTTTATTACGAACAAAATTAGGAAATTATCCACAAATAAAATGATAATTTTTAATATGTAAATCTTCCTAAAATTTAAAATAATAAAAAAAATGTGTTGTTATTTTTATATTGTAACTTTTTTTTTTTAGTTTAAATGTTTATAAACCTTGTTCACGAAACTAATTCTAATTAATTTTATTTTCTATTTCTAAAGCAAAGGCCTGTAAATAAGAACAAAATGACTTATTTTGTCACAGAACATGAGCAGTAAGATTAAAGTTCAGGAGAAAAAGTCTTTTCTTTTATGATCTTTCTGCATTAAGTTCCAAAATAATAAGCAGCAGCGTTGGAAACGAGAGGCAATGCAGATGGGCTAATAAAAGACCAACACCTGCTATGCAAAAAATTGAAGCTCACGGCTAGTCAAACGAATAAGAAATCAGAGATAGCATATACAACAGTACAAATATATCCGGATGGAATTTCACTAACATGAATATAGCGCAGAATTCACGTAGAGTTTCAGAGACCATCAACTGGAGGAGAAGCCTTTTCGAAACGCATTCAGGAAACAAAGACAAGATTCTCTATGAAACTGGTAATATTTTCTACACGAAATGGTGGAGCCAGTGTACGACTGCTAAATGAAACAGCGAATAGATGTTTAGAGGAAACAAAGAAACCCACCGATACATCTAAATGAACTTTAGCTAAAAATAGAAAATTTTGGTCATTAAAGTAAGTTTGCTCTAAAAGAGAATTTTAAACTCAAAACTGTTAAATACATTATTTTTAAAGTTAAAAGTTAAAACTGATGTTTTTCGCCATTTTTATTTTCAGTTGGAGGAATACGTTTTCTAAAATTTCTTTCGTAATATACTGTCTGGAAACTTAAAAATTGAATTTTCTGGAAAGGTTAAGGATGTGGTATTTTTTCGACTCGTTTTCTCATTGAGTAAGTGCCATAAAATGTTTCGACGAGATTATGAAAATTTCTGGCCTACTTCTGAGGACGCAAGACTGAACGGAAAATATAAGCAAAATAATAAAGAACTGAGAGACCAGGCTCAAGGTAGAACGGTAGTAGCGAGCGCAAAGGACTTTTTTATTGCTGTTTGCCAAAGTTACTGTATTTTAGAATTTAGAATCCCTTGCGTTTGCGTAGTAATAAAAATTTTAGAATGAGCGATGGCATGAAGTTCTAAATTCTCACTGTAAACACCCTACTCAATTTTATTACAGATTGGCTCAAGAAACAGTTATGCTGAAGTCTTCTTATTCATTTACCATAATATTCTCCAGCATTATATTGGCTGCGAAAATTCGCCTAAACACTCATAGAATACTAAATGAGATCGCAGAATGTGAGTTAACATCAGAAAATACTTAGAACTGCGCGAGATCAATAATTAGAAACAAAGTTAAAAAGCAAAATGCAAAGACTGAAATGTCAATTAGTATAAACAAACAGTAAAACAGAATTATGTTCCTAAAACAATATTGCGAAACAACATGACATAATCTAAAAGAAGACGGTGTGTCGAGAAATTAGCCACACTCGCAAAACATGGGCAACATCAAAAGGATTTCTATGTTAGTACTAATGTCAATATGAGTAAAAGCGCCATTGACAACCAAATGATAGGCTGCAGGCCATCCAGAATGTAACATGAAGAAGGACAAGGCATAACAAAGAAAAATTTACTTCGGAGATTTCACATAGTGTCAATGTTAATTGATTTGAAATGCAGCCTTCATTGAGGTGAAGAAGACGAGAAAATAATAGTGCTGTCTCCACATTTGTCAATAACCGCAGCTACACGCCGCGGCATTGAGTGAAAGAGGTTCTAGGTTTGCTGTTGTTTTCATTTTCTGTAGAAACCATGCTGCCTCTATACGTAGAGAAAGGACATCTGGTGTACCCGCAGGTACAGCATGCTGGACAAGACGTTCTCCAGTCATTGACCAGGTATGTCCGATAGGCAATAGATCTGAAGAACTAGCAGATAAGGCTATATAGTGGAATATAGTAGGCTAAGAAGAAATCTTGAACATTGCGTGCAACGTATGGTCGTTCATTATCCCGCAGTCAAGCCATGGAGTTAAGGAAGGAGAACGGGGTGCAAAACTTCACAGATGCAGAGTTGACTAATAAATGTACCGATAGTACATACTAACGTGCGGGAATGGAATCCAATATCACCCCACACCGTAACACCAGGTGCAGAACCAGTATGTTGATGCTATCGAGTAGTCTCTCTCCGCGGTGTCTCCAGGCTCTAAACCGACCATTGTGGTATTACAGGTAGAAGTGTAACTCGTCCGAAAACACAATGTCATGTTAATCGGATGCCCATCTCCACCGTTCAGTGTACAATTGCAAACGCAAACACGTATAATTTAAAGGTAAGAAAAGCAATGGACGCCTAGCGGACAGTCCTTTGTATTGTAAACGAAGTCGAATTCTTCGTGCAGATACAAACTGTATTCGTTGCGATATGATGGCGGATATGGCAATGCGCTTTATCAGTACCATGTTTACAATACACTGGTGTGCAAAAATTAAGGACGAAGTCGAAATTTAGCATATCAGCTGAACGAAGAGGCAGAGCGGACAGAAAGACCAGTCAGGAGATTAAGTAAGGTGATGTACGGTAGCACATGCGCAGATATGCAGGTAGACGTAATGGGGGAGTGTCTGAGTAGTATAAAACATGTTGTTGGTGTAAGATCAGTATTTCTGGCAAAGAGATTGCACGTCGTATAGCAGTTAAAATCACACCGAGTTGCTGCCTCAGCGAGAAATGGCGAATAATCAATCTGTTAGACGATATCTGGATGCTCTTACCCGAGGTCGAATTATTGGGAAGTTGGAGGAAGGCCGCAGTGTGACAAGTGTGGCTGTAGAGTTCGGAATTACTCACAGCATCGTTTCACGACTTTGGAGACAATTTCAAACTACAGGAACAGCTATCCGGGGGTTTAGTAGTGGTCGTCCACGAGGAACCACACCCGCAGATGACCGGTATATTGCCTTACAGGCCAGAAGAAACAGGCGGCAGACAGCGGGAGAAATCGCTAGACACACGACACAGGCGACTGGACGACCGATATCGCGTTTTACCGTGGCCAGAAGACTGCACGGTGGTGGTCTGTTTGCACGACGCCCTGTACGGTGTGTACCTCTAACGCCTGCCCATCGGAGAAGGCGTTCTCTGTGGTGCCGGGAACACCGGAATTGGAGAGACAATGAATGGGGACGAGTACTCTTTACAGATGAGAGCAGATTTAGTCTGAGTTGCGATTCTAGACACATACACATCTGGACAGAGCGGGGAACACGCAATAACCCCTTCAATATCATCAAAAGGGCCTGTTTTGGAGGTCGTGGAGTTCTCGTTCGAGCAGACATAATGCTTAGTAGCCGAACCGACCTTCATATCTCCCAAGGAGGTTCGTCACCTGGGACTGCTATTGTAACGAGGTTCTTCTTCCTTACATGCGTCTTTTCACAAGGGCTATGGGTCCTCAGTTCCTCTTCATGGACGACAACGCTCCACCTCATCGCACAGTTACTGTCGAAGAGCTGTTGGAGAGTGAAGATATTGAACACATGGATTGGTCGGCAAGGTCTCTGGATCTAAATCCCGTCAAGCATGTACGGAACTTACTAGGGAGACCCGTGGCAGCACGTAACTTATCGCCAGTAACGATTCCGAAACTGCGATTGGTGCTACAAGAGGAACGAGCAGCAGTGTCTCAACAGCTCATTAACAATCACATATCCAGCATGCACAAATGATGTGAAACCTGCCTAGCAGTCAGGGGAGATCATATCCCCTATTAAAGACCGGATGTTTCTTGGTGGACAACTATCACAGGGATTTTCGGCCTTCAGTCGCATTGCGCTCCATGCTACTTTTTCAATGAAGCTTCTTTTTATCCCTCTGATTCCTCTTTTAGTAAGTGTTGCTTACATTACGCATGTCCTTACGTATTGGGGATCTTACGGTATTAAATGTGTTGATTTGGAAAGCTTTTGTACAAAGTTATATTGAAAGAACCGTCTCGTCCTTAATTTTTGCACACCAGTGTGTCTGTCTTCCTGTGAAATGGTGCGAGAAGGCGGTTGCAATTGTTTCAGTCCGTGAGTCGTTCCCTACTGAATGCGCCGATTTCATATTCGCATGACTGTTGTTTGGCTATGTTCGACACGATGACCAACTTCCCGGACTGATAATTTTCAATCTCTGCATGCAACGACTCTGCTACGGTCGAATTAAGGTGATCGAATGATGCTAGTATTTTCTACGAGGCATAATGAAGCTGCAAACACACAGAAAAAATCTAACGAGAGAATAATTCGCATTATTCAAAACGACACTCTTTTCTCATTTTATGTACGGATTGTAAATATCGCTGCAGTCTCCCATGATGTGCGCTTTCGTTGAAATCTTAAGCATTTGCATGTTCCTTTGGTATACTAATGATGCAAGTTACATGCTGTTTATATTCTTCCTTCATGGTGTTACATACCGCATGGTCAGCAGTTTATTTCCCAATGAAAAAGAGCACTGTATGTTTCTTATAAATTTTGGCAAATTAATGACAATATAATGATTTTTTCCTTAAGTTTATGAAAAATATAAGGAAGAAAGCCATTTTTCAACCACTCATTTTCCTTTCCTCTTTTATTTTGAAGCCATATGAAAAATGGAATGCAGTTTATAATACGAGAATTCACAGATAGAGAGATAGAAACATTAAAACGCAGGAAAAATTACAAGATTTTTAATATTAACACATAAGTAAAAAATGCTTAATGACATTCATAGATATTTATCTTTTCCTCTATTTTCTTTTTCGACTTTCATTTAATGAGATTTGTAAATTCATACAAAATTATTTAACGAGATTAGATACAAGCTTGTGTTAAAACTCAGAAATAACTGCTTAACTTTATTTAAACAAATTTCATAAATACTTAAGATTTGAGATGTCAAATAAACATGATTTCTAAACTTACGTAAAACATGCTTTATATTTTCTTAGAGGGTAGAAATGTGTTAACTAAAAATATACCTTATTTTCTTATTTTATAATTTTCACCTGTATCCCTATCCTTTGGTTATGGTAAAATAATCTTTTATTAAAATTTTGAAAAGAAAAAGGTATTAAATATTAGTACACTCTAAATAGTGTTGTTTAAATAATTATATTGATTTGCGGAATTTGAACTTCAGAGCTATCACTAGAAGCTAAATGTATTTATGTTTTTGTGAATGACTTTTATGTAAGGAATTTAATTGATTAAATTGAATTCTATCCCTTAATGTTGTTTTAGTTATTTAATTGATTTTGAGGAGACTTAAAGAGCTAATAATTTCTTAATGGACCTACCAAGTGAAACTGGCTTGAATTCACCTGTACACGATGAAAACTACTATTAAATCTTCCATTTGCAGGAATTCAAATGAAGTGTGTTCAGCGGTCTTATCTAATTCTAGAGATATGGACTGCAAAGTTAAAATATTATGTACCAAACACCTGGCTATAACAAAAGCAAAATACGTTTTCATTTGATGTTGCTAAAATAATTTTATCAATTTTCCTACACCTGAAAGTGTTCGAATTTTTCGTCTGTCTTCAGATATGAACTTGTTAAAGTTTAAATTCCGTAATTAATTCATTAAGCATGAATATCATAAGATGATTTTAAAAAGGTTCTCTAATTTTCTTTCTATTCTTTCATTTGATATAAAAAAACGGAATTTGTTCTCCAGTCACTCGATAACATTTAAGTTATTTCCACGTTTACTACAAAATGCGTGAGCTTTAAAAATAGCAACATTTTGGTCATAGCATTATGATCTGGAAACATAAAATATTCAATCGGAACTTTTTGTTCTGGCCTCTATACAAGGAAATTCTTTCTTTTAAGCAGCAAATGCATTAAAGATGATATCAACAGTCAATTTATCTCTTTATAATCTAGTAGGTGTAACTAACACATCAAGGCTGACCACGCCCTTTTCGTGTTTTGTCAGACCTTCCACATTAATAATCTTCTCGGGACAATGCCTGTGATTTCCCATTTGAATACCATTTCTGTAAAATACGCAGATAATAAGAAGCCAAGATATGTGTAGTTTAACAACTAAACACCTTCTAAAACTGTCTGAATAGGAGTGCTGTCTGATGGAGAACGTGATAAGGATATGCTTTGATGCAAACATAAGTTGATATTGTACAGAGAGATTATAGGTTTACATAATTAGGAAAACTGAAATGTGTTAAACATATTAAGGATACTCTGAGGTAAACCTAAAATTAAATAGCACTCAAATATCGCAGTCAAATTTATTAGACAACTGAAAATATTTTTAAAATTATTACGAACGATTAACCAATCTATATAACATCAACTTCTACATCTAGAAACATTTCGGTAAAACAAGTTCATTAACGGCCCTACAAGTATAAATATTTTATACCCACACAAAATGTTTAAGCATGATTAAAAGACAGACTGTAATAGTTATTTAGTTTTTTCAATGTAGTTCTGTTATTGGTAAAATTGTTATAATTCTAATGAAAAGGTAAATTACAGTACCCCCTGGTCAAATACCATTCTTCCTAAGAAGCTCTATTTCCAACAAGCGAGTTGATAAATTCGTTGAATACTAATAATTTGTCTCGGGCTTTGGTCTTGACGAACATATTGTTTGTTTGGTGCTTTCCCCATATGTAAAGTGAACTGAAAAAAGTTTTCCGTAACATATCCTTCACGAATGCACTTTTAGTTTGAGCAGATATCCCTTGCGTACTTTGCTCTAATTAATATAAAATAATTCTTTCCTAACACAAAAAAATATATACTGGGTTACTACTCGACATGCAAATAATACCGAGTTGTGTTAAAAATAGTGTCCCCTGTCTTTATATTTTTTTAATCTTTATTAAAATGATTCATAATTCGTTCTTTTCAAATCGTTTGCATTCACTTTGAAATCATTGGCATTCTCTTCTTTTCGTCTCATTTGCTTTCTCATTCTTTTGCTTCGTTCTTCATTTCTCTTCTTTGTAAAAATTGGCGAAATACTTCGAATCAGTATTTGTCTTCCTTTCATAGGTCTGGTGCCCACCAGCGGTCGAGAGGTAGCTGTTGTAGAGGTTACTGTAAGTTTCTAACAGTTATTTTAAGTTTAAACCTGCATTACTGTCTATTTTCGTTTCCCTTCTGCTATTTCCTACCAGAATAAGTTTTTGGTATCGCGTTTTATGCAAATGAGTTAGAAGGAATATTTAAGGAAGGTTCAACTTACTTCGAGAGAGAGAGAGAGAGCGTAGGAATCCTTAGAGGGTGCTTGTTTGACGTCTGGCTACTTCGTTCTAAAATCTACTACGCTTGGTCGTATTGTACGTGTCTGTTTATTATCGCCGGCTAGGTTAGATAAAGGGCCAACTATGTTAGGTATTTGTGCCAAGCTTCGGCTCTGTTTAGTTTAGTATTAGATCAGTTTCTTATTTTCTTATAAAAACCCGGATGGAGGCTTCCCTGTAAGCCCGAGAAGGGCCTAACTTTTATTTTTTCTTTTAGTGAATAAAAGGGTACTTTAACCCTCTTCTGGACTTTGTTATTATACACGTTACCTCAGCGATAAGTGGCTCTACACTTCATTAGGTTCCTCTACATTCGGAAAGGACAAAGTTCTGAGTAACATTATATTGTATTCAAATAAACCAAATCAACCCTTTCATAGGTCTTATGAATAGGTTGAGTTTATTACATAAGTTAACGTAACTGCTATTAAATTGTAAAGATTTTATATTTGTAAAAGAATTGAGAGCTGGTGTTTTTAATTTGCAAATTAATTGTTTTTTGTTTTGCTTGTGAACAAGAGAGCGGCTGATTCACTAAAGTTTCAGAAAATCGGTAAAGAAAGCGAATACTGTAACTGTCTGTAACATGCCTAGGATGCAAATGCTTGGAATAAAATCTTGGCGGAGAGAAGATGTATCCAACTGTCAAAAGAAGAGCAAACGACTAACCGAGACTTTAATATACTACTAACAATCATTGGTTAAAAAGAACATATAAGTAAGTAAAACAAGGAAAGCAAATAGAAAAAATACATAAAGAGAGTTGGCGTCTATTTATATAGTAATGCAGTTACATAAATACACAGTGTTACAGTTGTCATATATTGCCAGCAATTAATAACAGAGCTCGTGTGAGGATCGTCTAGTCCATCCACTGGTGGAGTCTGCAGAATGAATTTATCATGATTCTTCACTCCCAGATACTTGCTTTTTTAGCACAGAGCACGAAACAACATGAGAACAAAGCTTAACCTGTTGATAACTTAGAAAAAATTATTCTATGAATTAAGCTTACAGTATTAAAGTTTGCAGATAAATTATCAAAGAAATGAACTCTCAGATTAAAATGCCATTCCTTCAGATGCATATATGTTTTTTAACTGCAGTTGGCATAGAAACAATGATGACTATGCTGAAGTTAATATTGGTAGATATTCAGCTTTGGCCAGCAAAAAAATGTTTTAGAGGATTTTCTTCATAAATAATCTCAATTTTTACAATTCTAAACACTATTTTGCAGAGAAATTATTCATCGCAGTTGAAACGGTTTAGCTAATTGAAAGGTGTTAGTTGTTGCGATTTACAACCTCTACAATTTTACTCAATGTTGCTTTTACTCATTACTGAGTTTAAAAAGGCGTTATCCAAAGATTTGTTTGAACAGGAGGGCAATTTCTAGGGTTTAATAAGGAAATGATATAGAAAAGGATTCCTTATGCTTTGGAAAAACTCTCAGTTGCTTTGTCCAAATGAATAAATTTAACATTTATTCTTCTAATTTTCCCTTTTTTTCGTTTACATTGTTTTCTTTTTCTTATATTGTTAGAGTAATATTATATAGCGTTTGTATCTGGGCATGTACAATTGTTCAAAAAGATAATATTTAACTTCCATATGAATCATTATGTAACTTATTAGTGATTCGCTGTTATTTATTAATGATGAAATTATTTACTTATGTTCCTTCAAACAAATAATGTGCGTTTTATAACGGTATTTCATTTTAGGCTAGTGTCGCGTCTATTACTTCTGTGACTCATGTAATTTATTTACTTATTTATTTGCAACATAATAATTTCCTGTGTATGTCTTATACCAAACTTCCATAGTTGTTAATTTATATGCGCTGTAAAAGCGGCAATTTTTCTACATTCATTAAATGAACACTTGCAAGGGAGAAATTCAGTGCTTTTATACGGTGTCATAACAAATAAAATTATCAAATTTTGTCGATGTTCTTCTAGCCCCACCCTTGGTAGAAAAGATTAATTCTGAAGTGAAGCGTGAACATCGCTAACTCTTTTCGACGTACCATTATCGTAGACAGATTGTAATTGACTTTTGAAGCAAGAGATTAAAATATGATGAGATTAGCAGTGACTGTGGAAAACTTCCAAAACTTGGTAAGTCAAATTGCACTGATGTAGACTACGAATAAAATGAATATTATTTGTGATTTTTTCAGATGATATTCATTTCAACCTCACAGCATAATAAAATGATTAAATGAAAATTTCAAGCCAGTAAAGAATGCCAAAGTGACATTCTTTCCTGTTTTCTTATTTCGTCCGGAGACAATTGTAAAGCAAATATTAATGTAATGATGATAATGTTACGTAGCGCAATAAAAAGAGGCATGTAAATACTTTTGATTTCCAAGTCATTTAAAGGTTATGTTTATAAGTCTATTAAGCAATAAGTCTATTCCTTATTTTAAAACTGATCTGCTTGTTGATACAAAATTTTTAAGATATAATTTTTGATTCATAACATGGATAAATGTACTGTGCAAGAGCCAAAGGTTTTAGCTAATGTTGAGTTTAACAGGCTGTAAGCATAACAATTATTAGACCGTCAATTTAATATGAAAAACACGCAACCCATGCCTTTCCATGCAACTCATGGCTTTCCTGAAGTCGTGATTTCTATATGTTTTGATTTCAGAGACTCTGTATTAAATACCATGAGAATTTTAGAATTATCGTAATAATTTGAATGGAAAAAACGGAAATTGACTAAGGGAAAATTTAATTATGGTGTTTTGTACTTTAAAATGATAAAGTCAATATTTCGTTTGATAATTTAAGGGATACCTTTCAGTATAATAATGAACAAAAAATCTGAAAAGCTTGTACGAATTACTAGTATAATGTTACTCACAGTCATGAAATGATCAAATGGGCCGTGTAAAAGGGCGCTGATCGAAATAATTTAATGCAGATTTGTCAAAAATTTAGATTATCAAAAACCTTCAATATCTGCGATACGGAATAAAACAAGGTAAGCCTGTTTTCTATATATAGGGCTCGGATGTGCTTAAATTCGGCAAGCATTTAATGAAGACTTGTTATATTTCGGCAAATATCAAAAACATGACACTAAATATTCCTTCAGAAATAAATTCTAATTACTCAACACAAGAAACAAAAAAATCTTACCCTTTTTTAGAAATGGATATTTCTATACTAGTTTTGAAGATAAATATAATTGTATAATTTCTTTAAGTGCACTGTTTCTTTCTTAAATTATTAAAATTAGTTTGACATGATTTCGCATTGGAAAATACTTTCTTCTTCAGGAAACTTGCTTTCAGAAGTTGGTAATAGCCATTTTTTAGTTTCACAAAAAAGGTGTTTTAAAATATTAATTAACTACCTCTTTCGATGCGCTTTTTAACAATGTTTTTGGTTTATACCTTAACGCTTTACATGGCTACATTCTCACGTATAAACCAGAAGACTTCGTAAAAAGAAGAAGCTTTATACTAAACATTTCAAAGCTTTTCATCCTTTAATAACATTTTGGAGCTTTGTCCTGGGCCACTTCCTTCTTTGGTATGAGGCGTTTGCTAAAACTTATTCATATTTATTGTTTGGAAATTTATCTGCAAAAGTTTTATTAAAATGAGATCATGACTGGAGCAATACGTGTACTTCGATTTGCTAAATTTACATGAGTCTTATCTTTGAGAGGTTCCGGAGCAGGCTAATTGCTTCAGATGGTTCAGTTAACATACAAAAAGATATAAATACATATAAAAAGATCCTGAACTCGATACTCAGCAAGGTTGTAAGTCTTTAGTGTAAGTAACACCGTTTTTGAGAAAGCTTTCAAAATTTCGATACTGTGAAACAGGATCGGATTCTGTACGGCTGTGTATGCAGCATTTGTTGTTTTAATAGAAAATTTGAAATTTTTTGTACAACTAGGTCTGACTTCGAAGTAACGCTCTGATACGTTGAGAACATTCATAACATATTTTATAAATGATGTTATTTTTACATGTTAAATGAAATTTTACTCAGCTATTGAAAATAATTTTCAGTATATTTAACAAATAGTGTCTTGAGTTATAACATTTTTGTAACTCACTAATTATACACCGAATCTCACAAATAATTTTCAGGTATACTGTGATTATTGGCATATTTAAATCTGATTTCATGCAACTTCGTCAAAAAAACCCTCTTTTGTCGGCTCCCAAATACTTTCAAATAACCTTGTAAAATATAGGTATTTCCCATTATTTTTTAAAGTATCGTTTCCAAAGGTATTCATCCTCATTCAGAGTATTTAAAAGCTCTTTATAATAATTAACAACCCAATAGTTGATCAAAGTAAAATTATGTTTTGTCAAAGATACTGACGTATGTTCTACCAAATGCGCTTTGCTGATTTTCTAAGTCTAACTGGATGAATGTTAAATTATTTCTTATAGTCAGTTCGGATGTTTGGCTCAAGTACCTGGTCAGTTCCTTACAAATCAAAATATGTGAGTAACTTAATACATTGCTCATTTTTATGCTTTATGAAACTATAAATGGCATTTTTCAAGCCTCTTCCCCAACTTACATGCGGGTGTTACTTTAACAATGCAAGACGAAAGATAATGTAATAAATAATGTAATTAACATGGACAAAAGCGAAAATTAGTCAAATATATTTTCTCTTCCGCCCTTCGTAAAATACCATCAATCGAAAATCATTTGCTTTTGATAAATTTCATGGCATTAACCTTAAAGTAGCGACGTATCGACACTATAAGATTCCTAAAATTTTTTATAAAAATGAGAAGTACTCGAATTCAAATTATTAAAAAACAACGAAGTTTCAATAATTATACCTGAAACTAAAATTAATATGTTTTGTGTAAATTAAGCATTTGATAGATTTTGATTTATACATTTCTCACTTGCAAGCGTTCTTTAAATAAAGTTAAAAATGTTACTGATCCTGCATCATATGTCAATACATCAGCTTTTCAAGTTTAATGTGAGGAACCTATGATAAGAGATTTAATGCTTATTACATCGATTACTAAAATATTGCCACCAGATATTTTACTTCCTATGAATTGTATGGTCGAACAATTAGAGGTAGGATTTGTTTAATACACTCCACATATGTTCGATTAGATTGCCGGGTGAGATTGACTACCTGATACATGCTTCTTAAAAGATTAATATCATGGTCACGAAAGGATAAGTTTTAATTCATAAAGATATCAACAAATATTGCATACGAATGGATGAGTTCCAAGTGTCTTAGGATATTTCCCAATCATTAAATTCAAGCCATAGGCTCCCTCCCTCCGTGATGATTGATCTAAAGTGCCACTTTTCTCAGAGAATTTGCAGTGCAGAAGACAAAGAGGCATTCTTCAAATATGTTTCTCTCACCCCAGTCATTCAAGATTTACATCTCATGTCATTTACCTTCTCTTTGGCCTTTCAATGACGAACTTAGTTTAGCGCTGTCACTCGGATAAGTCTGAGTCTGTGTTGCTTCATTTTCATCAGATTCGGATGTTACGCAGGCAGTGACATATTGCTCCCGTCAATAACAAATTATGCCACAGATTTATTCATTCTCATTGCTGGTAAAATAAACAGAAAGTCAATTCTGATGAAGGAGAGTGTTCGCTCACCCCTAGTATAGAAATAATGTAGCTGTAATGCACTCACTAATTCAGGGTTTATCCTTCGTCGGAACACTTCTAGGGTTCTACCGTAGCTACAAGCTTCTATGAAAGTCCTACAGACCGTACTAGACCGATATCAAATTATCTCTTAGTCTGAAAAAATCAGAAAGTCGTACGAAAGCTGAAATAACCTTTTATTTAACTCTTAAATTGCGAGAAAGGCGCTACTTTTGCGAAGGACGAGCTTCTACTAATTGCAGTTCTTTAAATCATTATAACAGAAAGTATTTATATATAAATATATAAATTTCAATGTAGGAAACCTAGGCTAATGATACATATAAAATTGACTGTTCAAAGTGGCTGAGATGTATAACGACGCATATTTTAAAACGCCGGCTAGCAAGACACTAAGGCCGTAATGCAACTTAGGCAGAGTTCAAGATAGTAAGCAGCAGCAAAATGTTAATGCGAGAAGTTCTAAGCTAAACATTTAAAACATTAGCTTAAATGCACAAAAAATACATTCTGATGAGGACTATGGATAGTTAAAAGTATAGTAAAGGCTTAAATCATTACATTTGGTTATTTAACCTAAAATACCTCGCGCAATTTTCGAGGTATGGCCAAGGATGTCCTTAAATCTTATCGTTTCTGAAGTCCTCAAACCTGTTTGATAGGCTACTTTGATTATTTTCTGTTTTGTTATAGTACTGTCTTCCCCATTTGAAAAACAAGGACAATTTTGACTAAAACAAGTCAATAGCAAGTTTAGTTATGGATAGTTTTAGGAATTACATGCAGTCCTGTATCTTCGACTAATTCGTTTACATAACGGTCGAGGTACCGTGTGATTTTGCATCTCCGCTGTATGCATTCTATAGCGTATTCTTCTTCAGCTATTAATGATATAGTTATTATTATTAATAAGTTTCAATGTCAGCCTTTACATTACATTGCATATTCTAAGTTCCTTTCGCAGAAACATATGCAAAACAAAATCCGTGCGCTAGCAAATTAATAAACCGAACGTCTGCAATTTAACGCACTTGAATGTTGTTGCATCTATGGAGTGAAATCGTAATAAAACCTGGCAAACTCCTTTCGTAAAACCGTAGCAAATTAATATAAACCTTTGTATTAGGTTACCTATACCATGATGCATATGGATACTTAAAGTGCATGCCTTATTGTTTTTAATACTATCACATGCAATCAAGTTACGAAAGCTGTTCTGCGAATCAGTTATTAGCCATTAGTCATTATAAACTAAGATTCTTAATTTAATTTATTTTTAGAAAAGTTCTTAGACTGTAAAATAGAACTTGCACATATCCATGAAAGTGCCAAATATAACAGTTAAGTAACTATTTATTCTCGTAGAAGCCAGCTAAGTCTACTTTTTTCAGGGAAATTGACTTTTGGGTAAGATTTTCTGCAAGAGGCTGTTTCTATCTGTATCAAAAATGGGGAAAACGCGAAAGCATTTGTATATATACAATCCACTCTTCGAAGGAAATTAAATGGTCGCACGTACACTACGCAAAAAAAAAAAAAAAAAAAAAAAGGGGGGGGGGAAGAAAAAGAGGAGGGGATCTTCCTTTCTACTGGGCTGATTGACGAAATTCAAATTGCGTTTTCTCATGCCTCGAAAGCGCGATTTAGGATATATATAAGGATTATACAGCATTGTTCAAACATAGGTATTTTGACTCAAAATCCGGACATTTTCTGAAGTAACATACATGTGTTTTTCTATATTTCGATTCTACGACTCAAATTATGCCTAGATATTAAATTTTGTAATTTTTGCTGAGAAATTTATGAAGAAATTGAAAAATTTATCTTGGCGAATTGTTTTCAGTTTGAGCCAAGAATAATTCACTTGGCGAACTTTTTATACCAACCCAGTTACGTTTCATTTTTTCCATTGACCATGAGAGGAAAAGAAGTCATTGTTCATACTTTCAAACAATTTTAGAAAAAAGCTTAAACCACATTTTCGCTATTATCGCTTATAATAAATACGTTAAAATTCAAAAAGTGCCAAAATGTAAATTCACGCATATCACGCATATATTCACTTACGAAATTTTGAATAAAAAACTCTAATTTGTTGCAGGTATGCTTAGAAATACATCTACTTTAAGAAGATGGTAAAAATTTTATAGGTTATAATTCAAAATGTTTTAAAAAAATTATAAATTTATATAAGAATACAAATTTAAAAAAATTAATCATAAAAATTTGGCGAATTTTATTTGGAATGACCCTAAATTTCGGAATATGAAAGGAAAAATCAAATATGTTTAATAAAAAAAGAGATATTAATAAATATATATATAATTCAATTAACATTGGAGAGCTAAAATTTTGAGAGCTAATTCTTTAAAAACTACTCATGAAATTTTTACAAAACTTTGCAATTTGGCATAATTTGAGTCGCAAAATCGAAGTATGAAAAACAATTGGCCTGTCATTTAAAAAAAAGATTTTTGTATCAAAATACCTATATTAGACCAATGCTATATAAAAATCTAATGCATATCCTTAGTTGCGGTTTCGAGATATGGAAAACGCAATTTGAATTTCATCAATCGGCCCAGTAAACGGGAGATACAGAACTGCCCCTCCTTTTTTTTGGCAGTAACCTGCCAGGTTTCGATAATCTTTATTTTCTGCCTTATCAGATTAAAATTAACTCCATAATTTCTCTGTATATGAAAATTCTTTTAAAGAAATTCGAACATACGTACGTATAAATAAATATTTTAAGAATGAATTTATTTTATGGTAACTTACCTGAACATATTACACGGTTAGAGGTATTAAAGTTATCATTTTGGGCAGGCAATATCATTGTACTTTAATCTAAAGTACTCTTAAATTTAAAATTATACTTATTAATTTTTAAAAAGTCTATGAATTAACCACGTGAATGATTCTGAATTCATACAGAATGTTTCGCACAACAATTTAATCCATTTTAAGAAGTTTACAAACTTGCACGCCTCCTTATTTTTATAACGTAAAGAAAATAAATGGCAGCACTCACCTCTCAGTTTCTGCGCTCTTTATTCTTCGACGGGTTAAATTAAAGGACAACTCTTTAATTGCACTGTAAATGAAAATAATTTTAAAGGAATTTGAATATATGTGCATATAAAACAAATTTAACAACGAATTTATTTGGAGGTAAATTACCTAAACATATTTTCACGGTTAGACGTATGAAGTTAGCATTTTAGACAGGCAGTATCATTATACTTTGATCCAAAGCAAGCTTAAATTTAAGGATATATTTATTAGTTTTCTGAATGGTCTATGAAATGACCGCATGGGCGATTTTGAGTTCAAACACAATGTTTCGAAATTTCGCTTTTTTTTTAATTTACAAATTTTTACTTAATTAAGGTAGAATAACACGCCGAACAGGTACAGTAATCTAGAAGTCAGATAACGCTGATTTTTGTTGTTTGACTTGTGGTGTTTTACTTATTTAATTCCAATGTTCAGTCTCAGAACCCCACAAACGCTAACAAGCGAATAATCGAATAAACACGTAAGACTTAAGAAGGGTTAACTACACTTTATTTCTCAGAATATTTACAGTCAGTTCCTAACTCGGAACTATTACACAAAGCCTCCACTTCGGCTTGAACTCAAACAATTATGAAATTAAACTAAACTAAGCTTAACTAAAGCTATCTGAAAGATATAGTCGAAGCTATCAGAATTCTAAGTAGTTGGCCCCTAAATATTAATTAAATCGGCGAAGCCAAGCAAGGGCCTAAAGTATAGCCGAGCGTAGTAGCTAAGAGAGAATGTGGTCAAATGGCAAACAAGCGCTAGTCAGGAAAATCAGACTTTCTCTGGAAGTCGGCGACACATCGTCTTAAATAGTACTCTTACTCATTTGCATCAACTGCGTTTCTGAAATTACCTTCTGGTAGGAAACCGTAAGCTGAAATTAGAATGAAGTAGAAATAGGCATAACTTAAAATAACTGTTAATAAACTTAGGATAAACCTTACAGACTTCTAGATTAAATGTTCACTTCTTATTATTTCTCTGACTTCAAATAATTTATTTTAATTATGAAATGTAATACGATTGTATTTTTTTAATAATAGGAATCGCATTATCAATATTTAACATTAGTATCAGGAAAATGCAATGCGTTCAATAAATATGAATCAATGAATATGGAATCAATACTCACTGAACTAAACTATAATTTTAATAACTCATTTTTTTACTTTAATTGAAAAAATATTGCCAGCAAATAGTAACAGAACAGAGGTTATTTATGGAATAGTGCTAAATGAAAAATAAATTTTACTTTGGGTTACTGAAAACCAGTTATATTTTCTCTCTCTGCCTCCGTAAAAACCAGTAAAATCCCCGTAAAAAACCAGTTAACAAAAAAAGGTAGAAATACATGACTCCTGTAGGTTAAATCCTCATAAACAAAACCAATAGTATTATGACGTATCTGTATACAAAAAATCCCAATTAGAAACAGTACTCAAAAACAACAGAATTGTAGAAAAAATTTCCATAAAAACTAGCAATTACAAATAAGCATAGAACTATAGTGTTCCTTTAAGCTAAATTCGCATAAACCAGCAGAAGTACATAATTATCACAGTTGAAATGCAGAAAAATATAAGAGGGAAGAAGAAGCTTATAGAATAATTTAAAATAAAATTTAATGCGAATAATATTAATAAAATTTGAAATACATAGAAGCCTACACGCCTATGGCATTCTCTATGCTTGTCAGTATAAACGCATTAAAAATATTATTTGCATAAATAGTTCTTACAAAATTTACTCTCCGTACAAAATTTTGAAAATTAAATTAACAGAATGTAGTAATCAAAGCCATAATTCACAGCGAATCAAGTAATATATATAGCATTGTACCTCACTGCATATTAACAGCTAAACACTCTACATTTCAGTGCTTCCCAAAAATTTTAGCAATGAAACCAGTAGTAAGCTACGGCTCGCAATCTATCTTATAGAACAAAATATCAAATTCTAATTACGTGTTTACCTTAAACAAAGCAAAACAAAAAAAGCAATATAAATTATTGCGCATAAAAAAATGTTTCAAAACTCTCCTTAAAATTAAAAAAAAATCACAAAATATATGAAAACATAGAGAAAATGATGGGTAAATTTAAAAAGGGGCCTCAAAAACCTCAATGCAAATGTTAAAATAATTTAGAAATAATTTATTTACTAACATCTATTATTCTTAAACTAAACAACGGTGTTTCATTGCATCAGATTACTGTTTGACAGTTTGATAGCTAACAATAAATCTATTGAAGACGGACGCTATTTTCTGGCGGCTGTTTAAATTTTAAGTTATCTGCAATGCGTTTAGCCAAATTTAAATGAATCTAAAACCCTAATTTTCAGGAAGAGAAAAGACTATCGTTAAGTATGAAGTAAGCAAGCTGACAAAAAGGACAAGGAGCCTGCAAATAGAAATTTAACAGAGTCATATAGGCCTCTTAAAGCTCGTCACTGATTGTAAGACATCTACATATTCCAACTTATCATGATCGACATACATATATGTACTCTGCAGGGAAGAAAGGAACAATTCTAGAATATAATGTAATAAAGATATAATAATAGACAAATACTACAGCAAACACCTGCATAAAGTAAACATCTCTGAATGTTACCTGTATTTCTCAGAATATAAACAAACAGTAATATAAAAAATAATGAATTTAACAATAATACGCAATATGAAATAATATTGTAATGGGACAAACTTTCAAACATTTATATGACGCAACAAACACTGAATCCCAACCTGCAGTTTGGTATATAGTGATATATCTTGTTGCATTTAATATACATAATATACAAGGTGTTTATAAAGTCCAGGACCCATTTTGATGTTTAATAACTCATAAAATAATAAAGATAGATTAAAATTAATAACAAAAATGGTTAGATAGACTCAAAAAGTTTCAGACTCTTGTCAATGGACTTCCACTTGTGCCCCCTTCGTCGCACGGAGAATATCAAGTCGATATTCAATTTCACGCCAGGTAGTATGTCGACATCCACAGAGGCTATTGCGATTGTAATTCTGGCTTTTAGGTCATCAATGTTCGACACTCTCCTCCTGTAAACGTTGTCCTTTACAAATCCCCAAAGGAAAAAGTCCAGCGGCGTTATATCAGGTGATCTGGGTGGCCAAGGAATTGGACCTCCTCAAAGGTGATCTGGGTGGCCAAGGAATTGGACCCCACCGCCTAATCCATCTTCCTGTAAAATGGTTATTCAAAGAACTACGAACGATGGTACCCCAATGAGGTGGTGCACCATCTTGTTGCAAAACGACATGTGGCTGAGGCTCTTCTAGTTGCGGAAATACGAAGTTTTCCAACATGCCTAAGTATACGACTGATGAGACCGTCCAATTCCTTGGCATTCCTTGGCCTTATTTTATTTTATTTTCACTCACCTTGTGTATAACACTGTATCTCAAAGCATACATTGTAGAGACATTAGGTTATTTCAAAGCAGGAGACGTAAAAAATGAGCAATGCCCTCGCCGGGACGCGAACCTATAGAATACGCACCGAGTGTGCTGACCATTACACTACGAAAGCATACTAAGAAAGCAGGAAAGATACTTTATATATTGCCGCCTTTAAAGGGAGACTGGGGATTAAGGGACCCAATCGTCAAATCCTGGTGGTAGAGAATCATTATCCACCACCTTTTTAGTTCATCGTAGAGCCACTGTAGAGATATTAAGTTATTTCGATGTTAGGAAACTGAAGAAATCTGCAGTGCCCTCGCCGGGACTCGAACCTCGGACCTCTCGAATATCGCCGAGCGTGCTGACAACGACACCAAGAAGGCATGCTAAGAAGGCGGGAGAAATACCTTATAACATCTGTGTAAATTGTTGAAATTACAAATCACAGGCATGTAATTTAAAATTATTGTTACTATTATTTGCAGTCTAATAGCAACATTATTGAACGTTATCTCCCTAAAGCAACCATTTTCACCATATTTTTATATTTATCAATAAATAATTAATTATAAATGAAATTTATGGTAATATAACAAAACGTTCAAAATCTACTAAAAATTTACTACTAAAAATTCGCTCGTTTTACTTGCTCGCTTCACAGCATAGAAATTAGCTCATTATATGTGTCTGTATAAACCACAGCAAGGAAATTATCATGCTACATGTATCTGTATATCATCCTAAGTTAGTGTTTAGCTAACTAATTTTAAAAAATTTAGATCATTACTTTTTTATATACCTGTAGTTAATGTTTCAGTTTGACTCAAGGAATCCATTTAAGTGATATTTACTGCTTCAATAATAATCGATAGCTAATAAAATTATTTATTTTGACTCTGATTATTTAATAATAAGATTTAATTGAAACAGTAAGAGTTTCATAAAAAATAGAAAATGGTTCCTGGTTGTAAAATGTAGTTTTAAATTACAAATTATTGACTCATAAATACTGACTGCAAATTCCCCTGTTACTGTTTTCTAACAATTTTTTTAAGTGCTGCTAGCATAAAATTATTTATCATAAAGATGTTTAATTATTCCTTTTGCAAAGTGAAAATTTCATTTGCAAACTGCAAAACTCCTGAAAAAACCTAAAAGATTTTTCTATATTATTTTGCTGTAGCTGATATTTCCTCTGCGGCGTTTTCTATCAATAACAACTTAAATATACCAAACCAAAGAACTAATTTTTAACTGTTTTTAACTTAACTATTTTTAAATTCGCATTTCAGTTTTTGCCTTCGAATAAGCTTAGAACTGAAACACAGGAAGAATGGTAAATTAATACAAAAAGAGCTATCAGTTTTAACTAGAAAAATAATTATGGAATATTTATTAACAATCGTTAACAGCATATCGAATTAGGATAAAAATTTCTGATACATTTATTTGCTTTGTTTATAAAATTTTTAAGTTTAATACGCAATTTTAATCAAAGTAATGCCGCATTAAGATTTATTTTTATTATTTCCTGGATAAATAAAATCTAATTCACTCTAGAAATTTCTAGGAATAAAATTTCGTAGGTCGAGACTGCATCGCATTTCATGCAAATTAATCCCATATTGCCATCTAATAGGATGCACGTTTAATGGAAAAAAAAACAGAAATATCTAGCTTTCTATTTGCGATAATTCGCCTTGGAAATGGGGTAAATAACGCTTACTTAACTAATTGATTTTGCTCAAAACTACTTACGAAAGCGAATTTGCCAAGCTTTACAGTTATTAGGATTCTGAAATCACTCAACTGAATCGAAAACTCCGCAAAACTTTTAAAAGTCGCTCACAACTTCCTACAGAGGGCGCGCGCATCATCTTTCAGATAGTTCAACAACTGGAAATTCACATTGCTTATTCTCCTTTCTTTCCCGCTGGATGTTAAGATATGTTCTCCTATGACGGATATTGAAGCATTATACTTTTAAAAGACTGACGAATAGTTTTATATAAAATCCTTTTTCAACTAAACTTGATATCCAGGAAAGATGGTCCAAGAAACAAATCTGGAATATTCATTTATGATGAAATATTTTAAAATGGTAAATTTTAAAATTTAAAGTGGAAATTGTCACTACTCTAATACTGAATTTCAGCAGCTATTCTAAAATATCGCACTACTTAGCTAGCGATCAAAATGTTAAATTTAGAAAATTTCCCTAAATGTTTTGGCATAAACATGATATAAAGACAATCATTTTAGACATATATGATTCAAAGTGCGTTCAAAAATTTTCTTCTGCTTCTCAATCAACTAATAGAAAGTTTTACTTAAGATCAAATATTTTGATCTAGTCAAAGTGACTCTTCGATTGAAAAACTGTACTGGAAATGTTAAGACTCTCAACTCGAAAATTTTCGATCACTTAGACAATGTTTAATGCTAGTTTCATACTATTCCTTGACTTTCCAACGAAGGGATGTAAAATGAATGCCCCAGATTGCTCATTTAATTAAAATGACCAGAAAATATGAAGCCTACAATTTTAGGAGCTACATCGTATTCCAAAGTTTTCCACGTGTTCCCGGTTGAAGCAGCTGCTAAGTGGAACAAGGTTGCCTACAAATGGATTCTTTGCTTAATATCAGTAATAATCATCCAAAATCTCACGTAAGTACTTGAGCAAAACATTTACTCTTAAGTAAGGAAATATGATTATATATTTCCTCGATAATAAACAGTAAAAATGTATATTTTATTTAGGTAATATTAATTAACTAACTTCCTGGATCGCGTATCTTTTTTAAATGAAAGGAAACAACGGAAAAGTTTTAAAATAGATTCAAACATTGAACACGAACTTTATTTTTTAGAAAGGGATAACAGACCAAATTACACTTTTCGCTTTAAATCCCTTTTGGTTAGTGAAGTTTTACGTGCGCGGACATGCTAAGAAACACTTTATTTCCATTTGTGCACATCCTATTTAAAAAAAAACGTGATTTCTATCCCTTTAATTTAAAAAAATGTGTTTTCGAGACATTTAAAATTTTAGAAGCAGAGTAACAAAGTGCAAAATTTATACCCTATTATAGCGGTTGTTTATTTATTCATTTATTTATTTTTAATGAAATTTTCAGAGAGCAAAATTAATGACAACTACTAAAATTTTATTAAAGCCTTAATTCCCATAAATGAATTTCCTTTATTTCCATTTTAAGTAGAATGCCATAGCTCAAAACGCACGTTAATTAATATATCTGCTGAAATGTTTACTAAAATCCTAAGTACTACGTACTACGTACGATTCTTTCTTTTTCAGCCAGAACGTTTTTCATGAAGAAAATATTATTTAATGTTAAGCTCTCGTTGCTGAAAGAAATGTTAAATGAAAGCTAAAAAAGAATTATTTCAAAGTAAAAATCGGCAGTTTAAGTCAAAGAACAAATTTTATTATTGTTAGATTATCGCCGGCTGGCTTAATACGAGGTGTGACGTAAAGTATTTTAAGTACCCTTTGGCTCTAATTGCATCTAATAAGGGAATTTTGGCAAGGAATAACAGTAAATGCTCCTCAGTGACAGAAATAGGTACTAAGATATTGGCTCTTAAATTAATTTAGTATAATTACATCTTTAAGAATACTGAACAACTCTTTTTAGAGCAAAGTATTATTAATGCACAAGAGAATATTTCTTATGAATAATTATTTTTTATAATATGAAGGAAGTAGTAATTACTGTATGCTTTTAATAATAGCCATCTTTAGTTGCAGACGTGGAACAAATTGTTGAAGAGATCACAATTAATTAAAGTCTGGTAAATGTTATCGATGTCATGAATATAAAAACTTATCAAGCAGCAGTGCATCGAAACTGATAACGATGCATTCTGCATACATTTTTCTGACAATAAAAACCATGAAGTATGTGGAAAACATTACTTAGTGAAGATATCTTGTATAAAATTGTGTATTAAATATAAAATACATACAAATAATCAGAAAGCTAGTGCTATAGATAATTTAGAGAGTATTGAAAGATTACTGAATGTTGATTATTCGCGAAACAAGCGAAATGAATAAAAGAGCTAAAAGTAAATCAAAAACCATTCTAAATATTCGCAATTAACATGAAATGCATTTTTCTATAAATTATATAAAAATATGAGTCAGAGGAAAAGGAACTGGTTAATGGTATCTGAGGCAGTCATAAGGAGACTTTTAAAATTTTAAAATAAATTGAAAACAAGTCATTTTACAACTCAGTATTATTATAAGAAGTTTATGATCGTGCAATTTTGTATACTTATTTCGATACCCTTTATATTGTAATTACACCTTTATGTTTCAGATGCAAAAGTATTTTAAATAAAATAAACATAAAATACCTTTTTCGTTACCTACATATATTACAATATCTACTACATGCAGCGTTATGGATAAACAAATAACTATACTTAGCTGAATTTTTAAATTAGAAGGATAATGTATGTTTAAAATGACTTACTTTAAAAAAATCAAATTATGTTTTCGTAAAAAATAATTATCTTTCATTTTTGAGAACGCAAACTTTATTGTGTTTAACATAACAAACAGAATTTCTATAGCATTTTTGCGAGAAGCATAAGGTTTGTTCATTTTATACCCGAACAAGGGTTTATAGTCATATGGGGTCAGCAACATCATTGACATATGGTTTCAGAAAAACTCATGTGCGCAAGTAGAAATGAAAAAGAAGCAGAAAGTTTATCAAATCTTAACTTAAAAGATTTTAATATTAGTAAAGAAATATGAAAATATGTTTCTAAGCTGAAGTTTATAAGTATGCATAACTATATATCTAAGAAGTATTGCACACGTATTCTTCTTACGTTTAACTGAGTCAATGAAAAGAGTCGAATATTTTCTAACGACTTCAAATTTTATTATAGTTCCAAAGTTCTTATGCCAAAAGCACAATAACAGGTCATTTTATACAGAAATAATACTTCACCAATCAGTCAAAATGTTCTCTAAATTTTTGTCAACCGCTTCAGAGAAATTATGCACAAATCAGTAAAATCTCATTTTCATGAGACCTTAACTGAAAAAGACTTTACCTTTAAATCTCTTAAGCATGTTATTGTTTTAATAAATAAATACATAGATGGATACTCCAATAAGTTTTGGGCCGTACGTAATTATGTATCTGTATAAAAGCGCATATAATATTTTTAAATACAAGTTCAGTGTATTAAATACCAGGACGCAAAAGTTTTAAGTTCTTTGACAAACATTTAATTTCTTGGTACGCATGATATAAACTAGAAGTCAATACATTGCTGTATTCTTCACTGATGAGGAAAAAAAATAATATCACGGCACAATACTTTTCAGAGCAAAATGTTGAAATAAAACTTCAAGCTATCATCCTTCGCTGAAATCCAAACGTAAACAAAGAATCTGGCTATTTGAATGGAAAGTCTTAGAATTATACTTTAACATAACTTGGGTTATATAGAGAATTTTTGTATGAGGTGTATTTTAAAATATTTCAAGAAATCGAATTATAATATTAAAGCAAAACGAAACGAGTTTTTGGTGCAATTAACGGTACCTGACCCCTAAGCATACGTATTTGCGCTACACATACATAGAACAAGTAAAATGTTAAACGCTGAGTCCTAAGATAACAAATGTCTCATTAATCAGTGACCAATTCTTATTTCCTCTTTCTTTTGTCGCCTCAAGATCTTCGTCATAATATGTAGACAGCCCCCATATATATATATTCCTAATGTGTAAGAGTTCATAAGAGTACTTTTATGCTACTGTGTCACTATTTCTTGTCTTAAAAGATCTGACATTTAAAATTAGACCAAATCTAGCAATTCATATACCTTCCAGAAATTCAAAACGAAGTCCAGGATTCAGAGATCTTTCTGATACATTTAGTCCAGTGCGTAAGGGATAAATTTGTTTCTTCCATACGGGAGTGCCTTTGCTTGATTGATGACATTTTTGCGAATCCGTCTACAGAAGGTGTGTGTACATTTTTAGAACGATTTTGATAAGGATGTAAATAAAAGCAAATGTTTGGGAATAAAAATTCCGGGCAACAGCTTATTACTTGAAATAAGAAATATCGTCTGCTATCTATAAATTGATTCTACTTTCAAAATGTCACATGTAAACAAGCTGTGGAATGAATTATACGTTTTTGCCTTTTCGGAAGAGAAATATTCCTGTTCAATAATTCAAAACCATTGTTAAATGTATTGTATATTAACATTTTCAAATGCAAAAAAGCAACATAAATCATCGGAAAAGGAACAACCGTCAGGCGTTACTTCTACATGGAATCAAGACTCCAAACGAATACCTTAAAAAGCTATGGAGTGTTTCTAATATTTCTAAAGTTAAACCTTTGGTAATTCAAGATTCTACCAAGAAAACGTTTTACGTCCAATATTTGCAGAAGTAATTCCATTTCTTTATCCCAATGACTTTCAAAGAATGAAGCTTCATCAAGATAAAGCAACATGTTATAGTTCGAAACGTACCACTGCATTCCTTGAAAAAAGTGAAGTTTTACAGAGGTATTGTATAAAACCTTTTCAGCGTATTACTCCGAAGT
Organism: Stegodyphus mimosarum; assembly: GCA_000611955.2. Taxonomy (NCBI): domain Eukaryota; kingdom Metazoa; phylum Arthropoda; class Arachnida; order Araneae; family Eresidae; genus Stegodyphus; species Stegodyphus mimosarum. The sequence goes on from KK119665.1 coordinate 46,079, forward strand.
TCCCTGACGTTTCACCTACGAACAACTGTGATTTTGCTCTCTTAGAAAGTTCTTTCTGAGCGCAAACCCACCACGGTTGATGGACTCTGAAACATAGTGGAAGAGAAATGAAAGTAAATACTCCTGCAGATTTTTCGAAAGGCGCTTCTATCATAGAAATCACGATGCAGACTCATAGTTAACAAAAAAAAAGCTATTAGACCAAATATTTAAAAAAATACTCTTTACATTTTAAACATGAATTAAATGACCACGAATCGTTCCAAAATTGTAAAAAAAAGTTCTCTGTAGTTTATGAAACAATTTATGTTAGTTTAAAATGTTAGTTAAGAACAAATGGGGACATTCTCATGAACTAATTATTAAGACGGTTTTTATAACGTTTAAGACTTTTTCAAATACTAAGACGTTCCATAATAACGTTTTTTTAATCATAGAACTTATTTTTCTTTTAAGCAGTATGTTTCAGTAAGGCTGATAAGTTATAATTTTTGACATACATAAATTGTGTCGTAAGTTACTTAAAATTTAATGATATATATTTTTTTAATCTTTTGATGTTTTGCCAAATCTTATAACGTATGGACACTGCGCAGAAAGAGAAACTGATAATTCTATGTAGTTTGCCCCTCATTTTGATTGCCAATAACTCATTCTCTGATATATGTACAAAATGTTTATATATAAGTGCTTATAGAACGAATAATCTATGTCCTGCTGCTCTTACAAGGACATTTCAGCTGTTTCAGTTGAACCTTTAGAAAGGAAATTAGTTGGAAATGTTTAAGGTTTGCTTAGTACTCGAAGATACGAAGAGATGACAGTTTAAATATTTAAAATAATATTAAGTAAATATGAAATAATGATATTGTTTACAAGATTAAATATGTTTTCAAATCGAAAGTTTATAAAATAAACATTACATTTCTTCAACACCTTTAAACTAAAAAGTCGCCTCTGCAGTTTGTAAGTATTTGTTAAAAAATGGGAGAAAGTCTGCAATATTAGATATTCCCCTCTCCATCTGTAGTCACTCTGAATCTAAAAATAAGAAATCATTTTAATGAGAAAATATAAAGGTTGTAGAGACATTAGGTTATTTGGAAGCAAGAGACCTGAAAAATGAGCAATGCCTTCATCGGGAATCGAACCACGGACCTCTCGGTTACGCGTTGAGCGTGCTGACCACTACACCACGAAGGCATGCAAAGAAAGCGGGAGGAATACCTTATAAGGCGTTAAGATTTTTAAAATGTGTGTTAAAATAATTATAAAAATAAATAAAATTTTAGTTAGAAAACAAATACCAAAAGTTGTAATATTTTCCTTACGTCAGATTACAGGGCGGTATGACCGAAGAATTTTTCTTTAAACATAAAATGTGAAAATTTAGAAATCCTACCGAAAATATTAACAATTCAGGAAATGCAGAAAAAAATTGCTCTTAATTTTTAGCAGCATAGCAAATCAAAATTAAGATTTTTCAGGTCATGGGACTTGCAAATATCAGAAAGCGTAAAAAATAAGCTCTATAAAGGAATACAAAATGTGTAAAGAGAGTCAACTATGCTACACATTTCTTACGCTGTATATTGTGAACATTCAAAATTTATGCACTTATTATCTTGGATTTATTATGCTATAAGCTACAACTATTGTATAAATTTTTATCTCATTCGGACATTCCTGTATACAGGGTGCAGAAATATGCATAGCTGCATCGTTAGATAGATTAGTAGCAGTGGAAAATGAAAATATTTTCCCCTTTTGCAACTTTTTTACTAGTTTTTTTCCCTGAAAACGACCTCCACAAAGTCATCCTTCCTCTTAAGTAGATAGGTTTCGTATGCTTTGTCGTAATTGATTAAATAAACGAAAATATTATTTGAAATGCTATCTTTATGGAAGCTCACATTCGCATTCCACAGTAATATTAAATATATGAAGTGAGCTGTATTATATCGTTATTATGGTATAAATTAACAGGGTGACACGAATGCATTTAAAAAACACACTTGCTAAAAAAGATAACACTGCATTGGAAAAAGCGCACTTCCGTCGAAGGGATTGTAATAAATATTGCTTAAAGTTCATGCTTTAATATAGGACCTGGAATATAATCTCGAAAGATTATTTAAGATTCATCCTGCCAGCTAAATATGAACACCGACAACAATTATAGTAATGGAAAACTTGAAAGATAACTTATCGTTGAATTTTATAACTTCGTTTTCATATTTAATGCATATCATACTTTTAATTCCTGTAATATATAAACAAATAAGCCTTAATCTTCGTGCTCCTGTCTTCTTGTCAGCTCATCTCCTGAGCTCAAGTGTTTCTGTAGTTGGTAAAATAACGAAGCTTTGGCTGCCTAAAAATGTTTTTGAATACAAATCAAAAACCTAAGTCAAATGTCTTCAATTTTACCTTCAACGTAGGGAATATACGCTATGCATTTATGCTGAATATCTTCGTTTAGTTTTACAGAGCCTAAGATATGCCTTCTGGTTGCAAATGTGTGGGTTCGGCTTCAAACGTTTCTTTACCTCAGTTGATTTCAAAAGTTATTTATTTAGCGAAGTAATTATTCGAAACATTTCCTTTTGTTATATTCCTTTTCTGTTCGATTCTTCTTACTTTCCCTAAAAGCGTATGTCTACTGGCAGGAATGTCCTCAATTCGGAATATTAATAATTCTAAATCTCCAAGTATTGAATTCAGCATTGGGCAGCAGTTATATTTTCCCGCTCTTCTTATGTAAATTTAAAACAAAACTCTGGTGGATATTAAGAGTAATTTTGAAAATACTAGAACTTCACTTTAAATATACTTTTACTTCCCTGAGATACGTTTTATTTTTCGGCTTCCCGCTGTGAAAATCTACGTATTAGGTTCCAATGTCAATTTTACTCTAGATATTTATCATTTGAATAGTATTCACTTTTCTTATTGTAATGTCAACGCTGCGTTTATTTAATGACTAAATTTTGCTACTCATGCTTTTGAAATTTCTGCTCGTGAAGCAAAAACGGTTAGAATAACCGAATAGTTAAAAGACGAGAAAAATCATGAATGACCCTTCAAAAGATTATAATTATGTGTTTTGGTTTCGTTCCTTGCATGGTGTCAAAAATTTAATCTTGAGTTATAAAATTATAGTTCTAACTTATATTTTAGAGTTGAGATAATAGCTAAAAGAGGTCAAAGTGATTTCTAACAAATGGATGAAAGAAAAGTACCTATTGCTACATATATTCTTCAACTTATGGCAAGCGATATACATAAATTCATCCAACTTTCTAAAACATTAAATTATTCACTTGTAAATAAAAGGGCAAAACATTTTGAGAAGCAACCGATATAGATTATAGCTGAAATCATAAATTTAGATGGATTTGAAATAATTTATTAAAGTATAGAAAAGCACTCGACGATTTCTGCCTAAGGAGAAGGATTCCTTCTTGGAAGGCTATGGGTTCGATCGAGTGCAGGCAAACGGATTGGTTGCTTGGTTGGTTTTGGGGATTTTTCCCATGTGTAAATGAATACCAGCCATCCGTTCTCACTCTTCTCCCTTCTCGCTTTGCCACAAAGGCATCACTTCTTTTAGGCAGATAGCCCTGAAGTGCTTTGCCATATTTTAAAAAAAGAAAAAAAATAACCTACCAACCAACTTTTGTCGAGAGCTTTCTAAAGGGAATTCGCTCACATATAAGTTGCAAGCTAAGAAAACCACGAAAAGGTCCACACAGCCAGCTCTTTTGCAAGTACTATTATAAGGTATTTCTCACGCCTTCTTAGCATGCTTTCGTGGTGTAATGCTCAGCACACTCGGAGCGTGTTCGAGAGACCCGACGTTCGAGTCCCGGCGAGGGCACTGATAATTTTTTACATCTCTTGCTTTCAAAATTGCTTAATGACTCTGCAGTCGCGCCCGAAATAAAAGGGTGGTGGGTGATGATTCTCCAACACTAGGATTTGGCGAATGGGTCCCCTAATCCCCATTTAAAAGGGGGTATATAAGATAGTGTTTCGCCTTCTTAGCACGCCTTCGTGGTTTAATGGTCAGCACACTCGGCGCGTATTCGACAAGTTCGCGTCCCGGCGAGGACATTGCTCATTTTTCAAGCCTTTCAGCATCAAAAATCCTAATGTCTCTGTAGTGGCGCCCGAATTAAAAGGTGGTGGATGATGACTCTCCACCACCAGAATTTGGCGATTGGGTACCCTAATCCCCAGTCACGCTTTAAAAGGGGGAGTACATAAGGTATTTCTCTCGCCTTCTTAGACTGCCATCGTGGTGTAATCGTCAGCACACTCGGCGCTTATTCGAGAGGTCCGAGGTTCGAGTTCCAGCGAGGGCATTGGTCATTTTTCACATTTGCTGTTTTAAAAAAATACTTACTGTCTCTACACTGTAACTAGAGGAAAGCAAGAAAGAAAATAAGTGTGAAAGAAAGCACATGCAGAACCTTCTGAATAGACATATATTTCATGCTGAATATATGAAAAGTCACAAAAATCTTGCCCCGTCAATTTGGTCAACTACCAAGTATTGACAGAGGACAAATTACGAAAGCTTCTCAGCTAAAGTCGCGTTGCCACTGATAGATCCGAACTAGGTCAACAAAACAGTGGCCTTTGATATATAAAATGTAGACTTTTCCTTTACATTTTTTCTACATAACCTCACAAAATCCCGGCGAATGGGTTGGCTGCATGACAGTTTTTGTGGTCTTCCACATGTATTAATTACTTTTAGTTAACTACTTTTAGATTCTAGAATCTAGAGCATGAATGTCTTTGCCTAAGACTGTAAATTTGAAAGAATAGCAGTAAATTGCCAATCATCTATCTTAGACTGACCATAAAAGAAAAAGTTATAAGGTATTTCTCCCGCCTTCTTCGCATGCCTTCGTGATGTAGTGGTCTGCATGCTCGACGCGTAACCGAGAGGTCCGTGGTTCGATTCCCGGCGAAGGCGTTGCTTATTTTTCATGTCTCCTGCTTCGAAATAACCTAATGTCTCTACAAAGTGACATGGAAATATTTCCTGGAATTCAAAGCCATTTCCGTAAATTCTTCTTTATTGCTCTTAGCCTAGTTTTAAACAAATTACTGAATATTTTATTAGCTTGAGTATTCATTATTTTATGCTAGAACAATCATTAGTACATATTATACATTTATGCCATTAGTTTATAGTGTATATTTGTATACAGGATTCATTAAATTTTAGTAGACCATAAAACATGAGCAATGCCTTCGCTCGCCGGGATTCAATCTCGGGATCTTCCAATAGCCAGAAGGACGTACTCCTAGTTACACCACAACGGCGCTCAGCAAGGAAGGAAAAATACCTTCTTCTCTACTTATAATGTGACTAGGAAGGAGGCAACGCAATCGCAAAATTCTGAAAGGGGTGAATTATCATCCACCATATTCTAGTTCAGGCACCACTGTACAGTCATTAAAGTTTTCACTGCAGGAAACATGAAAGCTGTTCAGTGTCTTCCCTGGCATTCAATCTCCGAACTTCTCGATTGCCAGACGGACACCTTCTAGTTACACCATGAACGCACATGGTAAGGAGGGATAAAATAACTTACATTCTCTCTGAATTAAAGGGCGACTAGCGGGGAGACGACCCAGTCGCCAAATCCTGGTGATGATGATACCACCACCTTTTCGTTCAGACGCTACTTCTAGAGTTATTTAGAATTCTTTTGAAGTCGGAAAACGAGAAAAATCAGCTGTGCCCCAAAAGCTGTGAATTCTGAGCTTTCCAGTTGCTAGCGGGCGTTACTTCCAATTACATCATAAAGGCAAGCGTTAAGGACGGAGAAAATGCCTTACAAATTTAGAAAAAGGCTTGAACGTATTGAGATTAAGGCAATTATTTTTCATATTTCATCTGATATGAGGCACTAAGATAAAGCTAAAGTTCATATATTGTAAGCAGTTACCTAATATACAGCATACGGAAAATAGTGATCATTCTTTATTTACAACTCTGTATGGCAATTTTTATTATTGAAATATTTTGCAGAATAAAAAAATTTTCAAAGGTGAAGAATAAAATTTACCGGTTGCGAGTGGCACCATGTATGTGAAAAAGACGCGTTTAGCCTCTCGGTGATATTCAATACAGGCACGCTTTTTCAATGAGCTCCTAAATATACGTAGGAAAACAAATTTACAAACACTAAATGCAGGACGTGAATTGCTGACATGATTTTCATTCACTAACTCTAAGATTCTGAATAATATTTGGAGAGTTAAAGAAATTAGTATTGACATGAGTAAGTAAAAAATGCAAAACAATCTAAAAATTATCACATTCCTCCGTAAGGGCTTCTGAGGTGTAACTATTTATTCATCTACCAACTGGAAGTTCCATGGTTCTAATCCCGATAAAAGCACAACTGATTTCCCGTTTCTCGCTCGAGAAATAGGCCTCAGTTAAAAGGCAGTGAACGTTAATGTTTGAGATCTTGCATTTGTTAGGCTGTGTAGAGTGTCTCTCTCCAATCAGGCTTTAAGTAGGGAAAAATGTTAAGAATTATCGCATTCTCATGTGCGTGTTCGTGTGATAGAAAAAGGCAACATGTCCATCTATCAAATAGATGATCCGTTGCTGAAATACCAGTGAAGGTAAATTTGATTTCTTACGTTTTTCCTCGAAAACTTCATATAGTTTCTATAGCTGCATTTGAAGATTTCAAAATAAACTTATCCAACACTGAAATTAAAATAATTAAAATAGAATCGATTGTAGAAATGTAGTGAAATTTCAGTAAAATACAATATAAAATTAAGAGATCATCATTTATAAATGTTTCATCTTTCCAAAGATTTACTTATCAACGGCCGTGAAGATAAGATTGATAAATACTGGTATAATTCGACCTACGTAAAAATTTAGAGGACGAGCTGACTACGTATAAGTGTTCGTAGTTATCTCCATGTGTAACGTGAATACAAGCGATTAATCTTAATATGTCCTCCGCGAAAGCATCCCCTTCCCGTAAGCATATAGCCTTAGTGCGCTTTGTAATAATCTAACAAATTCATATCTTCTTGAGAATCAGTCTTTTCTTTGTTCGCATGTATTCCTGGGAGCTACAAATATTGATTAAAATATACTTCGGTCAACTTTAATTATGTTTTATAAGAATAAGATTTCTTCTTTTTCTTGCCAGTTAAAATTGAAAATAATTTTAAAGTTCTTGATGTAACAGATTTTAATTTTTGCAATTTAAGACATGCTTTAATTTCTTCTATCAAACGTATAATCGATTACTTAAAAGAAACAGAAACCTAGTTTTTAAATTTTAGATCCGAAACTGACAGTAAGTTTTCTTTGTATGTAATTAAATAGAAATTTGAAAGCAAATTTGATTGTGACCTTTCTCAGATATGCGTTGGGTTTGCACGAGACCATTAAATGCTTCTGTTACCTTTCGCTAAATCTACATCATAGTGTGAAATATGTTTTTGAAAATGTAGCGAATGGCCTAAAAATACCAACTAAATATAAACCAGCTCTGCAGAAGTAAAGGTACTTTCCTATAGCTAGTTTTTCTCAATATTATAGCACAGGTTTGGACCGACATAGCTAGGAGAATACGGTTTTATCGGACAAAACTGCACCATTAATCTGTTCTGTTTTCATACCGCACATTTAATGTTTCTTCTCTTGGGAGCTATTTTGTGTCACTGCATTATGCACGTAAACTGGAACGCGTCAAATCTTCTGATGCTCACATAGTGCTTCTTCTAATGAGACAAAGAGAAAACCTACGTGATACAAATAGGAAATAGAGACAGACTGCTTCATCAACGTTCCTGATCTACTCATTTATCACTCCAAAGAAATGATTGATGCATTTCGTTACAGGTACATGGTGGCGTATTATAAAAGTCCTTTTCGTATTGCTAGTGATTCAGAAACTATTTTTATCTAGCTCTACTGGATATATTATGTATCTGTAGAAAGTTCTGACTGTAATATACGACATTCACTTGACATTGAAAGAATAACTTATGGATGAAACTTCACCTACGAAAAAGTAAACTTTAGGCCCCTTTCTGCTCATAGTTACGATGAGTGTAAAATGTTAAATATATAGAGTCCACGTATATGTTGTTACACACAATCTGTTCATATATGCAAATAATGTCAAATATTTAAGTCTGGAGCATTTTTATACTGCAAACGATATACATGATATCGGGAAAAAAATAACTGTGTTTTGCGTGTGATATGATGTTGATATTTACCAGAAGGGAGGATATGAAGTTACGATTTATCTAAAGCTGCAATGATGTTTAACTTTGGTTTTTGTTTGGTTTATTTGATTATCGGAAAGCACTAGAAGGCTATCTGCCTAAAGGGAGGGATGCCTTCGTGGAGGGCATTCTAAGGGAAACTGGGTCGTACACACATTATACATGGGGGAAATCACGGAAACACGAATGCAGATAGTCTGCTCAGAGAATTCGAACCTCGCACCAAACTACCAGTGTTTAACGATTTTACCGCTTGGACGTTGGAGGGCCCTTTAAATTTGGGTTATTAAAGGCCACTATTAAAAGCTATTAAAGGCCACTTCTAGTCGTTCCTTTATAGCGGTGTTGGAAACGCTGATATAAAGTGGCTTCAAAAGCTCTGGAGTAAATCTGCTCTTTACAGAAGTGTATAAGGTAGGCGCAATTGAAGAGCAGAATATCTAAACTACACTCACTTCCAAAAGTTAAGCACGGAGAGGAAAATGCTAATTTCCGGAAGCCAATCAGAATTGAAGAGGATGCAATTCGCTGCAGAGGTAGATGGAAGTATGCAAATCTGTTAGATAACAGCCAATCGCGCTTTCATGTCAAAGAATATGCAAAAAAGGCAGTCTTATAAGAAGCCAGCCTTATGAAGCGTTACAGAAGTTTATTGTAAGTGCTGATAGAAGGTGTTTAAAATTTTCGTACAATTTGCTTTCAAGACATACGTGTTTCTATGACTTCCAGAAGACAAATGGAAGATTCTAAGCGCTGGCGTGCTGTGGAAGGCATTGAAGCAGGACAGTCGATCACAGATGTTGCTCTTTTCTTCGACGTTCCTCATTCTGTAATTTCACTTTTATACAAACAATTCCAAACCACACAGAGAGTTATCTGAAGCCCGTAGCCGGTCGCCCAAGGGTTACAACTCCCGCGAAAGATCGATATATTGCTCTTGTAGCCAAGCAGAATCGCAGAGCGACCTCCACACGTGTGACATCTATGGTTACAGCGTCCATTGGAAGGGCGATATCTACAGCTATTGTACGCCGAAGATTACATATGAGTGGAATGTACGCCCAGGTACCTCGAGTTTGTATTCCTCTACCGTCCAATCAGGAGGGGCACGATTACAGTGGCGCCGGGAACATGTCACTTGAAATGTGTCTGACTGGGGCAATGTCATGTTTACTGATGAGCCAAGATTTGCTCTGCAGCCAGAAGACAAGCGTATAAGGATATGGCGTGAACAATGAACACGCAATCAGTCCCAAAACATCACCGAACATCACGCATTCCGAGGCGGAAGCATCATTATGATGTGGGCAGGGATTTCATTAGGATACCGCACCGACATGCACATCTTTAAACGTGGTCCTATGACGGCTGTCCGGTATTGAGATGAAGTCATAGAACGCATTGTGAGATTGTACGCTGCAGCAGTTGGCCCTACTTTTGCTTTAATGAATGATAACGCACGTCCGCATACAGCTGACATCGCCGATGACTACCTGGAAAGTGAAGGGATTGCGCGTATGGCGTGGCCAGCATATTCGCCCGACCTTAATCCCATTGAAAATCTTTGGGATGCTCTCGGCCGTGCTGTAGCTTCACGTTTCTCACCTCCAGCCACTCTTATTGAGCTGGAAACTGCTCTACAAGAAGAATGGCCATTGCTTAATTCTGCGGTGGTTGACCATCTAATTGAAAGCTTGGTCACAAGGTGTAAACTCTGTATACAGATGAGGGGGGATGAAATACCCTATTAATGTCCTTTTTTTCATTTTATGCTGTTTAGTTTCACTTTATACATTATTTTATATATTATTATTATTTTAAGTTTCCAGTATGTCATTATCTGATGACTTACAAAAATTTAATATTGTTTTCATTTCGGTATATAATTATTGATTTTGTTTTATGCGTAAATATATATGCTACTTTTCTGCCGAATTTTGTGTCAATGAAAGCAGTATTTGTTGACGTTTTTGCATTTTACATCTTCGTGCTTAACTTTTGGAAGTGAGTGAAGCTTAAGCTGATGTAGACAGATGAATTCAAATTTCGCTGCATTACTTCTGAATATCAACTGCAATCTTTATACTGACACCACACACGAATTATTAAGCTGAAATTGCTCATTATTTTGTTTTTCTTCAAATAACTGCCTACGTTTTTAGAGAATGTAAGCATTATTTCATAAGTGCTGTTTGTTGTACATTCATTTTTGAAATCATATACGTAATATGTAAAAAATTTATCTAAAATCTATGTAATCTTGTTCGAAAATGGACTCTTGTATTTTATACGTTAATACGCTAAAGAACGTTTAACTTCATTTTTAGACTATCTTTCTTCTTCTTTATTTTATTTGTCGTCATTTTTATGACGGCAAAGAGGAAATAGAGTTTGAGTTAAATTTTGTGTCAGACTAGTAATATCTGATGTTTTCAGATTCGAAATGTATTTCGTCAAGTCCTGTTTTGAGTTTTATATCCCTTAAAATATGATAAAAGCCTTCCTTAACGAAAAGAAATGTTAAAAATAAAATTAATTGGAAGAAAGGAAACCTTTATAGCTCAAAACGAAAACTGTAGCGATGAATATACCAGCTAAAATGAATTAATTCATTAGGGAGTTTAATTTACACTCTCCTCTCACGCTAGATATTTTGAATAAATTTTTATTCAGCAGAAACTTTGAGAACTAAGTGTAATGGATGAAGCAGCTAAAGTATTTCTCTCAAAAGAACTTGTTTCACAGTTAGGAAATAATATGTTATAATCGGCCCTCTGGAAAGCATTTCAGGCAAGTGTCTTAATTTGCTCATGCGATGAGACAATTAATAACCAAAGAAACAAAACCAGCTGAAATAAAAAATAAACAATTAGATCCATATGCAAATGTAAAAACGATATAAAATACACGGTTAGAAAACTAGGACACATAAAATATAACAATATATATACTAAAGAACTATTTAACGTTTTTAACAGCTAAACAGTTTAACATAATTTGTGTTCTGTTTCACATGGGGCTGCGTTTTTAATATAATTTTCCTTTCATGATGACTGAAAACTTTGTTGCACAAAAGTATTATTCTGTCGTTTACTTAGAAAATGAGTAAAACTTAACAAAAAACACGCGAAAAATAATGTAAACGCATTCCTTAATAAAAAGATTGATACTCTTAAAATTTTTTTTTCCTCAGGAAAATTTAATGAAACGTGCCGCAAATGAAGCAACTTCAGGGAAAGAAGCATTTATTTCCTTTCTGAGAAACAAAAAGCCCAGAAATGCAAAGTTGCTTGTACTTTTTTCCACTTTTGCTTCCAGTTGTTACTTGTATTTATATAAAATTTGTACACAATGATTATCGATTAAAAGATGTACTTATTATATTTTGTCTTAGTTGTTAAGAAAATTCCAATGCATTTCGATTAAACAATTGTAGCTGAAAATCTCAGGTTTTACATACTTTAGACATTTAAAAAATACATATATAGTATAGCAACTAAACATCACTTTAGGGCTCTCAGATCGACGTCGGTATAATTTTTCAAAACGAGATAGTGAAAACGAAGAAAAAGGAAATGAAGAAATGTGCTCAAAATAAACAGATTTTAGATCAAAAAGGAAATAAGATTTAATAATCTTGATTAGTTAACTCTTACAAAATGCAGAAAATAAATCAAAGTCGGGTACCTTAAAAGATTAAAAATAAATTAAATAGCGAATGGCCATAGGTCTAGTGGATACCGTAAACCGTCGAACGGGCTACCTGAGTGGAAGTTTCCATAGTTTGCCTAGTGTATAATTTGAACATAATTCAGCTTTTCTTTGCACTGCTTTCTCGCAATGTATCCCTGAGCTATACTGAGCATCCCTTAAGTGTTTTGCCATTATCCATGAAACAAACAAAACGCGTTTTTACCGCTTAACAGGGATAATGATTAGCGACCCTGACTGACGTATCGAAGGGCCTGAGTTCGAATTCCAGAGAAGGCATGGATGTTAGTAAGTGTGTAGTGTCTGTGAGGCATGGGGCACTCTAAATATGCGCATCGCTCAAAGTCCTCTCGAGAGGTTGCAGTAGGGAAAAAGAGTGAGAAACCCTCGAACGCGTCCCCCCCCGGGATGCTCTCCTTCAAAATTGGGGCAGAAATGACCAAAGTCGTACTGTCACCCATAGGCGCAATCTTGACCAACGACAGGTGCAATCATGACGCCTTGCCACGAGGCATTTCGTGGGCTTGCTCTGGTATCAGAGACCTGATCTTATGTTACTCTCGATCGAATAGGATAAGCCACAAAGAAGTAAATAAACATGGTTTTTTTTTCTTTGAGCCAAATTAATTATTTCAGAATACTAAAAATATATTTTAGAAAATATGAATTTTTAATTTCAACACTTTCTAAATTTTAGTTTTTGTTCTCTTCTAACAGTTTTAATTTAAAACTGATAATAACTACAATAAACGATGTTAACGTTATTACCAGTAACTTTGTCAAACAATATTTCATTTTCGTTTAGGAAGTAATATTTTGCACTCTGTTCTCTGGCTTTAACTGGTTAAAACTTTAAGCTGAGTTCTTTATTTTATTTTCATTGAGAGAATTTAGTAAGTTGAAATAATAATAAAACACGCAGATCCATAGATAACTGTGTGGAACAACATGCAGTACATGGTTAAGAAGCTGATGCAGATAAAATAGATTCATAACATTATCAACAAAGTTATTTAAAGACAAATTTTCGTTTTAACAGCAGTTAACAATACGCAGCTAAGATGATATCCGTTTTAGATCGAGCGATGTGAAACTGAAAGATTAAATAAAAAAATATAATTAAAATTTCATGAACGCAATCTGCAGACTATGTCACAGCAACAGCATTACAAAATTGAAACGCATTCATCATTATCAATATCGTTAATATCAGTTAGCTGCCTATATTATCTAAAGTTATTTAAAGACAAATTTTTATTTTAATGAACTTAAACGTACGCCAGTAAGATAGTCTAGGATCAAAAGATATGACCCTGAACGGCATCCTAGTGAGAAGTTTTACTGAAGTTAAATAATTTAGTAAATAAATAAAATAACGTAAAAAATTTCACAAATGCAATTTACAGAGTAAGTTACAGCAAAAGCATCACAAAATTAAAAGGTATTCATCATTTTCAATAGCTTTAATTTCAATTAGCAGCCGGTACAGTCTAAATTAGTCCTAAGAATATTACCACATATTAGAAGGTATTTTCTTCCTCCTTTCTGCATGGCTTTGTGGTATAACTATTAGCATACTCGGCGCGTATTCGAGAGGTCCAGGTTCGAGTCCTGGCCAGAGTATTGCTCACTTTTTACTTCTCCAGCATCAAAAATCCTAATGCCTGTACAGTGGCACCCGAACTGAAAGGTGGTGGATGATAATTCTTCACCACCAGGATTTGGCAATTGGGTTTTCTAATCCCCATCGTCCTTTAAAAGAGGCAGAATATAAGATAATTCCTCCCTTCTTTCTGCATGCCTTCGTGCTGTAATGGTTAGCACACTCGCCGCGTATTCGAGAGGAGCAAGATCGAGTCCTTTTTTTTTCATTTCTCATTTTTCATGTCTCCCGCATAAAAATAACCTAATAACTACGATATCATTGCGCATAATTTTAAGTCAAGCACTTTCATGCTCGCTTTAAATATTTATAAAATATCAAAATATATGCAACTATGCATTAGAAGACAATGCACAAAAGCACTATTATTAAATTTAGATGTACAGAAGAGTACATTAATGAGTATAATAGAGTATACGTAACAAATAAAAACATAATGTCATGTAAAATCCATAAAATGATATACATGATGCTTGAGGAATATTGCATGACTAGCGAAAGGACAGTTTAATTCCTCAGCCGCCCAAACGGTATAGTGGTTAGGAGAGCCGACTGTGATACTGGAGGGCCCGGGTTCGAATACCGTTGAAGGCATGGATGTAAAACGTCTGTGCCCTCATCGGAAGTAACGGTAACCGACTATAACGTACCTCCACAGTAAAATGGCCACCACTTCTGGCCTTAGGAGAGGCCAATGCCAAAAAAAGGCAAGTGCTCACCATTCGATAAAAAAAATTAACTTCTCAGAGAGCAACATTTTTATTGACAATGAGAAATTCTCGTATATGTGGAAGCACAGTAATTATCCCCAACTAAATAAGCATGATAGGAGTTGTTTAGTCTGCCACATTCACATATACCTGTGTCATTGTATCCAAATCGACATAGACAGGCTAAAAAGAGGGCAGTGACTTGTTAGAAAATGAGTTATCAATATCCCCTACTTTATTGGCCGAGATCTAGATTTTACGTTTTTTGGCCCATTGTACAAATTTATAAGACATCCTCTGTGCTCCTCTCTGCAAATCGTAACTTCTGCAATCGTAACTTCTTGAAACCACCAACAGGAAGTCGTCTAGATAAGCTGTCAGCATAGCGTTTCTTTTCTCTGAATTACTTAAATGCTGTATTAGCAATTACGTTCTGGTACAGCTGATTTCATCCCAGGCATGAACCCTAAGGGCATCCGCGTCTTAAAGACTTCTTGACAATACTGATTGCTGTCCAGCATTATTTACACTGATTGATTTTGAAGATAACTGCCCGTAAATGTAATTATGGCGCCTGACCATAAAGCGGAGATAAAAGTATTAATGACTTTAGGCCATCACAGCGAGTTGAATGAGTATTAAATGACAATCACGAGGATAAGCGACGGCATTATCAACATTCGTTTTGGCAGTAACGGTCGACATAATCCTGTGCCCCATAAAGTACTGTGTACGGAAACCGTATTGCTGAGGATATATTACAGCTGTGTTGTACAGATGAAAACCGAGTCTGAGAAGTATAACTCGCGCCAGTAGTTTTCCGTGTGCTGGAAGTAGGTAAACTGGCCTATGAGATCAAATGTCTGCAAAATCCGTATTACTCTTTCGGAATAAAACTACTTCCGCTGTGTCCGTGTCTCGAGGGAAGCAACGTAATTTCCATCATGCCTGTAACCAAGCGCTGATAACCCCTTAACCGGGCTGACGTAGGTTCTTTAGAATATGGCACATTTTTCAGTAATAGTAATTATTGGCTTTTCGATATGATTTGTTTTCATGTGTCCAACTGATTTTTTGTTATTACTTTCTTTATATGACGATTGAAAATTTTATTGCGCAGAAATATCGGGTCGCAAAGTCGTATACATCAAAACTTCTAAATATACAGAAATTCTGAAGTGGATATTAATGACAAAATATTTTAATGGATAACATTCTTATACTGTTACAAGATATATAGCACTTGAAGTTTCAGTTTCAGATTGTGCTATTAGCTTTAAAAGTCCTGTGTTTTGTGCAAGAAAGAGATGAGATTTTACCAAACAGAACGCATATTTATGCTTCCGCATAACATCGCAATACATAGTTATGACTGGGATGCAATCCTTCACAGACTTTGGCAGTAATTGAAACATTGTATTCCCGACTTCGTCGATTTTTTCTGGATAGATGGGCAGGTACTTCATTTCTTAAGGTGAACACTCCCTCTCACAAATAGTTTACCAAATGGAAAGTTATCTTCTTGTTAGGTTCATGAAAATTTGGCAAGATATCTTTAAACACCTTGACAACTTTTCCGCGTGAATACATTGAGAAATAAAGCTCAAGCATAAAAATTCATTGCAAAAACTCATCTCCATCTTTCAAGCACAGCAAAGGATTTTTAAAGCTAACAGCATAAACTGCAAATTAAATTAAGTTATGCATTATTTGTAACAGTTCATCCATTGAAATTATTTGCCATTAATTTTCATTTCAGAATTCCTATAGTTTTCGAAAAATTTATATGTGGGACTTTTAGATCATCCTGTATTTTCTATGATTTGCTTCGAAAATGAACGAAACAAAAAAAAATAAGTCTCTGTATAGCAAACTCGTAAAAATACGAATATTCGTTTGTAAATAACATTTTATCACATTTTACTGTTCATTACTGGACTGAATATCTGACAGGTAAAATCACTGACGAATTAACCTAAGCAGCATGATACACAGCTGGTTAATAATATTACATAGACATAAGTTGCATAGAAATCGATTTTTAGAGAAGCACGTCTTTTCAGATTAGTTTAAAATTCTACAAAGATCATGAAGAATTGCATGTGTTCAAATGTGAAGCTATATATGATTATAAAATATTTTTAGTCTTACGGGAAACCGGGTTACCTCGTCTATTCCTTAAGCTGTTTTATAAATGAAATAACGCATGTTTTGATAATATTCCGTAACACTAACACGAGTGTAATCAATTACAATACTAAATTTTGATATGGGTCATAAGGAAGTTGCATAAATCTAAAATTCAGTTACATAAAGAAAAGGCAAAATTACATACAGACGTAAATCTTAGTTATATAAATAAATTTAAAAATTTAAAATAATCAACCTGAGATTTCCTTAAAACCAGTAATGTGAAAGATAAAATATTTAAGAAAGATCAAATTTCCTATGCCACAATTGTTCTGTTTTCTATTGATTTGAAAGAAAGGTTTCTAACATTTGTTTCTCCGTTAGATGACAGGATCCGGGCGTCGAAAAATTATTTGCACCAAAGATTTTGGAACAAAAAAACTTTGAAAAAGAATAGAGTAACGTTGTCACTCTCGTTAAAGTTAGGGAATTACTTACTTTATTGGAATCTTAGAAACTTTTGCAAGGAATGTTTTAGGCTTTAGGAGCAAACCTAAAGGAGCAATTTGCAAAATTCATGCGATTTTTGTGACGTCATAGGCTCGTAAGCTCACATGACCTCTGATATCAAAGTAGTTTCCTAGGATTCCGTAGGTTATGGGTAATAGTTCTATGCTTAGTGGTTATGTTACGTATATTACATTCCACCAAATTCCTAAAATCAAATAGCTAATTTTCCGTTGTTTAATTCTTCTTATCTTCTTTTAATGGATTCTCAGTTAACTTAGGTTTATATTTCGCGATTATGTTTTTTCATATTCGTTGTTAGATGTTTTCTCACATTTGGATTATTAGCACTGTTGTACGCAATCTTTTGAAATGGAGGTTCATTTTTTCATTCATTGTTTCTTGTTTCATTTGTAATTCTTAATTCTTTTTAGTCAATATTCCGTTCTGATTGTTGAATTTCATCAGACTCTGATTACTAATAAACAGCTACTTCCTTTTACTGTTCAATTCCTTAGTGCTGTTATTTGGAAATCGAAAGTTTCTTTCATTTTAAGTCATTCAATTGTTTAGTTCTTTGAAGTATTATAAATAGCAGAAATTTCAAATCTCAGGAAACAAACCGACGGTTTCCACCGAAAACATCAGGGTAAAAACATTGCATACAAAAGCATCATGGACATCATGGACGAAATAATGCAAGAGGAAAACCTCCCCGTCGAACAACACATGGTGGGAGAAATGAAAGGAAAAAGTAAACATTGCTGTTTTGAAACACCGTGAGTAATACATTGCCATCGAAAATAAAGAAATTAAAAATATCGCAGTTTAAAAATATTATAGTAGAAAATGTCGCGGTAAAAAATGAAGTATCTACAAATCACCATATGACGACAACATCGCAGTTATGTGCTTTTCAAGATACAAAATTTGTAAATGTGTATTCGCATAATGCTTTGTGAGTGCAGGAAATAAACAAGGAATATTCTTACCTCTGTATTTCATATTTTTAGATTAATTAATAATTTGTTGCTGAAACAAAAGAAGGAAAATTAAGCATTTAAAAACTGAAAATGAGTAGAAAATTATCCAACGTATAACAGTTAACTGAATTTAAAATATTTGTAAAATGTTTGTACTTAACTAATAAATATCCTTATTAAATAATTTCTTTTATAAAGTTATATTGGCAGTTTTTTATGAAAAATGCAGTCTAAAAAATCAACAAAGGGAAAATAATAACTGAATAAGGCTACCTGTATTAAAAAATAATCTTATGCAGTTACTCATCTTCACTTCTCTAAATTTTTAGATTATAATGTTTCATGAAAATCTGCCAATCCAACTTACATAAGCGTGCAATATTTCGTCTCGATATCTCTGTGTGGTACTGATACTTTGTCGAACACTTGACAGGAACTGTAGACGCATGTTAATTTTTCATCATTCTTCCCTTACCACACCATTTGCATCGTCGTAACTGTCATATCACCTAATGCTGGTGGGAACATTATATATTCTTGATTGCCTCCAGACGTAAAAGCATCTGGAATCGTTGATAAACTTTAAATCTGTAACAGTATAATATATCTATAATAGTTACTGACACTAATTTTCAGACATTTGCGAGAAAATTAACTTTTGCAAAGTGTTCGTTACGTTTTTAGATCATGTCATGCTATTATTTGCTTTTCAGGAAATTATTAATGAATAATTATTGGATAAAATATATTAGGTTTCCCTTTTGCTTATTACATGGAAAGTGAATCAGCCTCATTAGTTAGCTCAAGAACTATCACTGTTTTATAAAGATAGTTTCGGACACCAGTATAAATAATCAATAATTTTAATTTTATGAAAGTTTAGGAACATTACCCTTATGTAATCTTACAGGTAAATTAGTTCTATTTCATAAAGTTTTCAATAAGCATCTCAAGCATTTGATTCAGTTTTATTTTGAATTTTCCGAAATTTCTTTTGTTTCAACAGCGATAAAAGTTGAAACAGGCATCTAGGAAGGTGGTTTATCTTACCTTATGTTTTAGCATTTATTATTATTTTTTAATTTATTGTGAAACTCTTCTGAAATGAAAATTAAATAAAACTGAATTTGGAGAAAATAAGCTTTAGCAACAATTGCAAGCAAAAGATAACGCTATGCAGTCCACTTATCGTGAGATAAACTATTCCCATTTATTTCTCTCTTATTGAAAACGTGCTTGGTAGTGAAAATTTGCCGTACTTCAAAATCTGATCCAAGAGTAGGAAGTAGTGTATCAATATCACACTTCAAACGTTTTTACTTCCTTGTACGAAGTAAAAATGAAGTATTGTAATCGCGAAAAATTTCGAGTAGCATATTTCAACGAAAATATCTATTTTGACGGCTATCGAATGCAAGTTAACGATGTTTTTGAGTAACATCCGTACGTAAGAACAGAATAAAGGACTCTTTCACTTGACGTCTGTGCGTACGTACGCACGCACGTATGTATGAATGTATCTCGCATAACTCAAAAACGAGTAGCCTCAGAACGTTGAAATTTTGTGTATAGGACTGCTAAAACATGTAGATGTGCACCTCCCTTTTTGGTTGCTATCGGCCGCAACAAAAGTATGTAAATATATATATATACACACTCTGTTACTCGGCTCAGTAAGCTCAATTTTTATTCTTATATGTTTGTAAACTGTGCATTTTTTACTTTAAACTTTACTACTTTTATGTTGTTCTTATCTTTCGGTTAGGATTTTTATGCCCTTAGTTAACCTGCATGCAATAATTGTGGAATTATCAAAAATTTAAAAAAAAATTAAAAGATTTTAAGAAATTAAGCTTAGCCCCACTTAAAAAATTTAAAAGTTTTTTAAGCCTAATTTTTGGGTATGATAGCGGCCATATTTGTTTACATTTGAAGCTTATCAGAATAGTGGACTTGTTGCCAATCTAGAGAAACTAAGCTTCGCAACAACAAAGTAACGTCTTCTTTTATTATCGCGAATTAAATTATGCTTGATCCATTCTGGAATTATCATTTAAGTTATTAGCTGCATTTTGCGTACAAATTGTAATTTTAATTGGAAAAATTGTTTTTTTAATTGTTTTAAATGTACTTGGTGTTTTATGCTTTTCTATATCTTTCAATTTTTAATCAAAATATTTTGAATTTTTATGTATTTTTGCTTTACCGCGAAGCGAGAACTGAATTAATTAGTAGCGCATGCGCATTACATAAGCGGCGCTGAATCGTCTGTGAAAAACTGTTTCTTTTTATTTGTTTAATTTCTTTTATACATCGTTTTAGATTTATTATATTATTTGAATTGATCTTGTGGTAATTCTTCAGCTGCTATAATTTTTGCTCACTCTGCGTTATAAAATGAATGAGATGTAACGCTGTTAAATTAACCTAGCGCCGAAGTGTAGCTATGGTAAATAGATATAGTGAATTTTAAAGAGTGCATTTATTCTATTGTGGTTTATGCGCTATCGACGAAGTACATTTAATTCAAAATCCATTAACTGTTTATTCAATATGTTTAAATGACATGCAGGAAAATTGCGTATAATTTAATATTCCGTACAAGGAAGTCACGTGGTGTACACATCAGAGTTTTTATCTTGTTTTTCAAAAATTAAGCACGTGTCACTAAATTAGATATACATTTGACATACAGCATAGTGTTACGTATTGTTTGAGTCCATACTTCAGGAGCCATTAGTCAGCTGTATTATTTATTCATAAATACAATGGAAAATGTTAAATATGTATTTAACCCTCAATCTACTTATTTCTGACTTTCCATGTACGAAGAAAAAACTTTGAATGCAAATAAACAAGTTTTATATCGTTGTGATCTCCTCTGATTTACCGAAGTCCAGAAAATAAGCAGACATTTGCGTTATAAATTAGAGTATACACTCACCAGCTTCTTTTTGTGGAGACGAATAGTATCGTCTACCAGACAAGATACTAGACTACTGCGGCGAAGGATCTTTTCTGAGGCATACATGTACTTGATCCAAATACTTTTATGCCATACGTACCTTATGTAAATATGTGCAGATCTGTGCGATATTTCAAAGAAACACCAGCCCATATCATCATGTTGCCGCTACTGAAGGCGTGATGTTTCGTGTTGCTGGTCTGTTTGAGTGTTCATTGTTCTTTACATTTCCTTATATGTGCATTGCCTGATTTTAGAGCAAATCTTAAATTGGAATATTTTATTTCATTTTAAACATTCTCTTCCTCTAATTTTAGTGCTCAAAGGGATACAAACTTGTCTAGTGCGATTTTTTATTATTTAGCCTACTTTCGTATTGGTGCAGCAAGAACTGTATGAAGATTCTGTATTGTTTCTTGGCGATTGCACATGATCAGAAAAGTCATTCACTAATCATCAGAGGTCTTTGCGGTGCTACGGTGATTTGCAGCTGGCTTCTGGATATGGATAATGTTTCACTTGTTTGGAATTGTTTCCATATAAATGAAATGGTGAAATTGTTCTAAGGAAAGAGATTAACGATTTCTTTCATGCACTTCCCTTCCTGATGTCTTCCAGTATTTACCAACGTTGAGAATTTCCTAAAGTAGTCTTTTTATACGTAAATAATCTAATCCAAAATTAAAATTAACAATTTTTACGAATAAACGTTGAGCACTAGACTACTCTGCAGAGAGATATTTACGTCAAGAGCATAATTTGTATATCTTTAGAGCTAACACGTCAAATTTAGACCCATCTTACATTTGTATATACTCATCGAAGAGAACAATAAGAGTCAGCCAATAAAATCCAAGTATGCACTCACAATTTTAAAATCTGCAACAAAGTTTGGAAGGCACTATAACTAGATCGTCTGTTCAATAAACATAAATAAGCATTCTTAAATACATCAAAATTTCTGTAATAGCATGTTGCCTTAAAATTGGATTATTTGCCATTTCCATAAAATTTGTCTTAACAGCCATTCTAACAAATATGTATAATTTTTATTTCTTTACAGAAAAAATCTTCTTCTAAGCGCTGCATTTTTCTGTCTTATTCTCTTGAATAAATTTGAAGAAAATTAAAGCTACTTCAACAAGCGTTTTAAGTTGTTTAAAGACATGTGATAATTTTCTGATCATCATCAAGATGATTTTGATCAAATCAAGATGGCGTAGAATGTGCATTTACAATTAAAACTGCAGCCTGGGGTTTGCCTTTTCAGTTGCCCATTCTGTAATAGTTACTTACCCCAGAATGATTTTGAGGAAGGATATCATTTTTATTCAGCACTATTGCCATCGATTATGGAAAAGCAGAAAAGAGACTGCTTACAGCAAGAAACATGCAGAAAGGAAGAAGTCAAACGATTTTTGAAGCGCATTGATGCAGCAGCATCGGTTACAGCTGCAAGCAAACAGAATTTTGAGGCAATACAGCGAGTCTAGTAGGTGCTATGGTAAATTGTTCTTCGGCTTAAATACATGATTTTTCAATGATGCTTTCTCCTTTTCTCTGGCCACAACACTGCATCACAATATGCGTTTAAGTATATAGGCATAGTTATTCTGAAACG
>KK119665.1:68741-150662 GCA_000611955.2 Stegodyphus mimosarum
GTAGTAGATATCTAAAATGACACCAAATACACGACATGGAGCTCCTTTGTTTAAAACTTTGATTTATTATCATCATAGAAACATTTTTGCTTTCACTTGTGTTAATTAGCAAAAGTAATGGCCTTATTCTAAATCAGTCTTTTGTGGGAAGATTAATAATTTTTTAAGAAAAGTGCCTTTTTCAACTATAGGAGAAATTTATTAACACAATATATGAAATAAAATCAAATATTTTCTCACACGTGATTTTGTGGATGATGAATTAACAAATGCAAATTTTGAGAAAAGAAAGAGCGCTAGATCATCATCATACTATCAATAAGTAAAAGACAAAAACAAAACAAGGTGAGTTCAGTAGTTTAACTGACAAATCCTGTTTCTGCACTCGTAAAGACAGAAATCAAAGTTTAAAGCATAAAATAACCTCAGAAAAACAATCAAAGTAATCTGTATTTTTATCAGTCTACTTCTCACAGAACGAAGTAAAAAGTGTAAATAATTGCATCAAAAATTTAAATAAATTTTAAAAAGCATAAAAATATTATTTTGAACAAACCGAGTCGAAAAAACAAACCATGCGAATATAAGCAATCCATTACAAGATAAAATAAGAAAGTATGTTAAATTTTGAATAATACAGGCGGGTTAAAGGTAATTTTTAATAATCATAGCATCAAAATCATAAACAAGCAAAAAAGCTTAAAAATCTCATAATAATAATTTTCAGTTTAAGTGGACCGTGTCCCAAAATTATGCAAAACAGAAGCAATCCAAAATATGAAAAAAAATAAATGAAAATTCGAAAGTAGATATATGCAAGATAAAAAAAAGAGGCGTTTGTTCTTCGTCTTTAAATTGTAAATCAGTAATTGCAATCTGTAAATTAACTTATAAGGTATTTTCTCCCTCTTTTCTGCATGTCTTCGCGGTGTAACGATAGCACACTCGGCACGTATTCGAGAGGTCCAGGTTCGAGTCGCGCCAAGGGCACTGCTCATTTTTCATGTCTCTTGTTTCAAAATAACCAAATGACTCTGCACTGGCGCCCGAACTAAAAGGGGATTGCTGATGGTTCTTCACATCAGGATTTGGCGACTAGGACCGTAATCCCAAGTCGCCATTTAAAAGGAGGAGTATATAAGGTATTTTCTCCCTCTTTTCTGCCTGGTTTCGTGGTGTAACTTTGGCATACTTTGCACATATTCGAGAGGTCCCGGCGAGGGCATTACTCATTTTTCATGTCTCTTGCTTCGAAATATCCTAATGAGTCTATAAACCTTTTGCTCTAATGCTAATTTGTAAATTGTAAATTTGTAATTGTAATCTGTAAGTAATCTAATTGCCCTAATATTACAGATTTTAAGAACTAACTTTTTTAATATTTTTTTATATATTTTCATATCTCTCTTCTTTATTTTTGAAAAAAAATTAAAAATGTCTTATGTAAAGAATATGTAGTTATTTATTTTTCGAAATTAAAATGTGTTTATAGTATAAATTTAAAATATAAAATTTTTTAAAAATTTACTAGATAACTATAGGAAAAAAATTTCTTTTTTTTTCTTTCTCTTCTTTGTTTTTATTTTTATTTATGAATTTTTCAGATCAAATTTCTTTTTACTATTTTTGCATATATTGAATTATTTCTGTTTTGCACTTTTTTAGACTCGGTCCTCTTAAATCGAAAATTATTATTATTAGGCTTTTTATCTTTTTTGCTCGTTTAGGATTTTGATGCTGTAATTATTTAAATTTTTTTTAATCCGGCCTGTATGGTTTCAAAATTTATATATGTTTTTATTCTTTCATTTACTGGATTGCTTGTATTTGCATGCTTTTTTTTGGACTCGGCGTGCTCAAAATAATATTTTTATTCTTTTTTTTTTAATTTTTTATGCTTTTGATGCTGCAATTTTGACAATTTTTTTACATTGCTTACTTCGGCCTGTGGTGATTGGCAGAGTTTTTACTGCTTTTCTGAGATTATTTTATGTTTTAACCTTTATTGGTTCAGAAATATGCTGATTTATTTGCTTCTTTTATTGCGTCAACTGCCTGTTAACCGATGCGGCGAAAGAGATATAATTCATATTTCATTTGTGTTTTTGGCATGATTTTCCACTTTTCTTGCAGGTTGCCGCTGTGCTTCTGGTTTTTAGTTTTTAGATATACTTTATTTCAAACTGAACATGGCATGGGGTCGAAACGTATAATTTATTTTGCATTATTACCACCACTTACTGCTGCTTTCAACTCGCAATTGGATTAGGTTTTGATGCATTTATTCTGATATATATATATATGTGTGTGTGTGTGTGTGTGTGCGTGTGTTCTTATAATGGTATATGTATAACTAGCTACATATATATATATATATATATATATACCATCTAATATTCTAATATGGGAAATAAAATATATGAGAGAATTACTTAAAGATTGTAAGAACCATGATCCCCTACCTATTTTCATTTTTATGAACTTGCAAATTTATTTTTATAAATTTGCAAATTTTATAATATACGTATGGAACAGAAACAGTAAAAAATAAAAATAATAAAAATAATAAAATGCCGTACTAATTATTATTTTTATTATTTTTATTCTTGTCATTCATTTTACCAATTTTATTGATATTTCTTTCGTTTGTAATTCATCCAATCTTTTCCCTTGATTATCAAAGTTTTATTTCGGCATTACATGTAAAATGTTTTCCTTGTAACGTTTGTTTCTTTTTGTGTTCGGACCTTAAAAACTGGTAGGGAAAAGAGACCAAGTCAATGAGATCCTCAAACTTGTATAGATTCTTTGAAATATTGTATATAAAAAAATTTTTAGAATTAATAACCATTATACTAATTGACGATAGAGGTCTCCGTGAGTTGATCGGAATGAAACCGGTTCTTGTTGTTCAGTTAATTGACTTTCTTTAAAGCTTCAAAACACTTTTCCCTTGACAAGTTCTGTTTGGAGCTTTAAATAAAAAAGGATTAACTTTGGCTTTCAAAGTTTTTGTTTTTTCAAAGTTTACTTTTCCTGTTCCATATGTATATTATAAAATTTGCAAATTCATAAAAATGAAAATAGGTAGGGGATCATGGTTCTTACAATCTTTAAGTAATTCTATCATATATTTCATTTCCCATATTAGATGGTATAAAAAATCTTGCAGCACTACGCGCAGATTTCTACTAGTTTTTCTAGTTTTTTTTCTCTCAACAACATATAGAAAATTTGTCAACTTTCTCAGTATATATATATATATACTTAAACATACACAGGCATAGCTAAGCACATGTAAATGGAAATGTGTGTACATGTAGATGGAGTGATAATTTTACGTATAACTTGGTCTTTACGTTTTCATTAAAGAAGATCATTTTTTCTCCATAATGGGAGCGATCTTTTTCCTCCATTACCCTGAAATCTATGGAGTTATTAGACAATGCCATTACCTTGGATTAGACCCTTCATTTTCAATCGTAATCTGCGACACCTCATTCAGTATTAAGTCACGTGCATTGAGGGAAAGTGAACTTCACCCCAAAGCCTGAGGTCGGGCAATTCTCTACGTACATCAATCATAAAACTTAAATTAGTTCTGATAGTGTTAACTGAAGAGCACATCTTTCCACAGGGCAGCTGAAAAGAATGACTTTATGACGAACACTTCGAAGTTATTGGACAGTTTGCTCTCCTCTGAAAATTATGACAGACAGATTAGACCAGGATTTGGAGGTATGTGTTATATTTGATTCTTATTAACCGAAAAGAGAGTTTCGAGTAACTAAATGGTCTCAGAATTTACCAAGGAGTAAAAAACTACAAAATTAAATTTTGACAAATTAACTAGAGTCAAATCTTTCTCCGCTGTATTATTAGAATAGGGTTAAAATTTTGTTTCATATCTAGAGAAAGAATTTAGAATTTAAAGGCAAATGTAGAAGTTGAAATTTACAAATTTTAAGCGGTTAAATAAAGCACTGAAATTTTAAAGCAATCATTTTGTTACTGTCCTAAGTCAACTGATCTTGCGATTGAGTTTCATATTTAATACAATTGAAAACTATTTCTACATAGCGTATTGAGTTAATATTGATAATAATTGAAAGGAACTAACATTTAATCGACGACTGAATTATAGACGAAGAACGTTAGTTTTATTTGATGCACTACAGTATAATAACTTAGTAGTATTTGGATAAAAGTACTAATTTTTAAGAAAGAATGTTTTGATTTACTTTTCGAATTTAATTACTATTATATCTAATTTTCTTTGAAGAAGAGCTTTCATAGTCATTTGGTCTAAGTACTATGCATGAGAAAGTGCTTCAGATTGCAAAAATAATAACCACTTTTTAATTACTGAGAATAAAATATTTCGAACTCATTTGTTAAATAAAACATTTTATAAGTTAGATTCAAATTAATTTAGAATTTAATTCTAAAATATAACTTACGCTCTCTACATTTTTTAATCCTTGTTAGAGATTTAAACGCACTCCGGAAATCTGCTAAAGAGAACTTGAAAAATATCTCACGTAAAGAATATGTAGTTATTTATTTTTTAAATTAAAACATTTAAATTTAATTAAAAATTTAGTAGATAATTGCAGGAAGAAAATTCTTTTTTCTCTCGTTTTTTTTCCTTTGCAAGTCTTAGAATTATTTCGAACGCTGCTCAAGCTAATTCCGTAAATTTGTAAATATGAGAAGCGATGCGGTAAACCCAGTGATGAAAGATTGCAGTGTTTAAAGGGTGCCAAATTATTTATTTATTTCCTATGCTCGTAATGATTATTAATCAAGAATTCAGAGAAGAATTAATTATTTAGAAGTAATCTAATTAATGCTACATCAAATCTCCAAAAGTACTGAATTACTATTTAACAATTATTAGTATATCACGCATTAAAAAATAAAGGAAATATTTCATTTCTAGACGGAATTATTGCTCATTATACGTTTGGCTTCATTACTTTGACACTTTTGTATTATTAAAAATGTATTCAATTTTTATATATTTTAAACGTTTATTGAAAAGTCTGTGAAATCCAGGAAACCTAAAATCACTATGTTGTTTCCTGTTTACGGTTTGATTCTGTTTAGGTAATGATTTGCATTCATTTTTGAAATGAATCTCTATTCAAGGTTATTTTCCACATCCCTCTTCGTGTTTATTAGGGACAAATAAAAAACTATAATTCCGCGCTTCATCTTTTCTTTTAAAGCACTTTAATTCAAAATAAATATTGCGAATAGATATTATTTGAAATACTGCTATGGATGTCATACTGAAAAAATTTCGCTACATGTTTTAGTTGCTGTAAGCGCAGTTTAGTATCTTTTACATACTGATAAATTTAATATGCGTCATGTAAGAAAAGCTTCATCTGCGTAATATTTAGAATCAACAAAATTTAATCTTGGACTGCAAATTACAATTTTAATTTTATTCGTTATTATGATCCGGTTTTGCGATTACTTACATAGGTGTTTCCAGTTTTACGAAAATAAAGAGGTCTTTAATAAATTACATGAGAATAATAAATCTGGCCACCAATTTCGGCCCTTGTAGTGGCGCAAGGCTAATGGCTATAAAATAAAGCTCCCGGTCATTAAATTTTTTTTTATAAAATAAAGGGTCTTATACGTCATACTGGATTCTAATACTAATGGTTAAAAGTAAAATCAAAACACCTTACGTAGCTCTGCCGCATTGCTCGTAAAGGAGTCCAGGCTTTATATTTAATTGTTTTACTTGTTTGAAAACTTATAGAAGCATCTACTGTCATTTTATTGACTGTTAAATAATTCGAAAGTCGGCTTTAGAGAAGAAGCCTTTATAACGTTTTCTTAACGGCCGTTAATGGCATTTTCAAGGATTTAAACATAAGCTTATGGTTTAATTTAGATAACTGTGATTTTCATATTTTTATTTTTGTAAAAATACATTTTAATTCCGGAAGAGAAGAATGTTTAGGGCACACTTTTATACTCTAATTTCTTTGTACATTCTGACTAATCCGGCTTTAAGACTATGCCCGTAACTTTATTAGAGAATAGTGATCAAGTCATGGTCCATACGGTCAATTCTTTTCAATGTGCGGTTCACATGTTTTTAGCTTTGAGAGCATGGCAAAGCATTTTTGTATGTACAAATTGCTCCTCATAAAAAGATTCATATTGATAAAAGTGTAATTTTAATGCAGATACCCATCTTACGTCTACCATTTTCTTTTTAACTTTTCAATACAATCATTATTTGCGACTCATTGCATTGAACGTTGATGATAATTAATTGTGCAAATGGAATCATCTTTGCATCATGGGTTCCAAGCTTAATTCATAAATTCGGAAATAGTACTGTTGAAAAATAAAATTAAGGGGACTTAGTGCAATGGAAACAATCTTTTCGTTCTTAGAGTTGTTGTCATGCTTTAGTAATCTAACGGAAAATGCATTGATAATAAACTGAATTGCTCTTTTTTCTCTCCTTTTCTATCAAAAATAATTATTTCGGATATTTTTATGCTGATAAAATGTTCCTTAATTTCACATCTTTTCCTGACAAAAGGTTCCCTTTCCAACTCACGTTACATTCTTTACGTTACGCTCTTACGGTATTTATCGTCTAAGCAGCCTGATAAGTTTTGCTACTATAGCTTAAATTTGTCATCGATACGGCCTGGCAAACTGCTAATTCTCAGATGATGCCATGGAATGTCGTATAAGAGTTTATAATTCAAATTAAAACTGCGTATATTGCAAAATTAATAATACTATTTAAAAGCTATATAGGTACTTCAGCGTAATTTATATCTTTGTTGTCAATAAAATCTCCACTTGCTATAAATTATAATACATCTGATCTTTAGCTATCTTTCAGTGCTTAGTTGTAGCACTTTATATAAATTATTTGTTTGTTACTTTTAATCAATACGCTTCAATCTGCTCTTAATATTAATAAACATACGGAACTATTGTTAACTTAATATTGATATAATTTTAAGTGATTTTTAAATAAACTTCAAAGAATAATAAAATGTACTTCCAAACATTAATGAGTCAAAATAACCTCAGACAATCAAAGAAACTACATTTGTGTAAATATTTAGCGGTATCAGTTCAATATTTATACTTTTAGCTGATGCTGAGATAATGAGCTAATAGGAATTCTGCGAATCTTACTCTTCAGACTCTTCATCTATATTTCTTGTCATAATTGCTCAGTACATGGGTTGTAGCAGAAATAAATATAAAATAAAAGCCGAAAAATAAAACATAATACTGTAATCTTCTTTATGAATAGCAAATATATATATACAGGCAAGATATATTGTTGTATATACAAGGTTTGTTAATGTTGCGCTCTCGGTTACGGAAGTAATTTTAATGTGATATTTGTGGAAGTTACAATCTAACTAAATGGAATTTTTATAATGTTTCCTACTACACATGAAAGTTGTCTTTTTATTCATATGATTAATATTTCATTTCAAACTGTTTACTATCAAGAGTTTGTTATAAAATTACTCTTTATTTCCCCATTTTGTTTTAATTTCTTTTTGTTTAATTGACACAGTTACCGAATGTTTGCTGCTTTTAGAAAAGGCGCAGTTATTAGAAAATCATAACATAAGGCTTTAAACGTAATGTAAGCGATTTAATATGAACCATAAAAAGCAGTCATATAATATAAAGCATAAAGTAAGTCATTAACTTAAAATATGAAATAAGCTATGTAAAATCTTTGATTAAAAGCATTTTCAAGTTAGCTTTGTTTTGGCAAACAAACTACTTTATTTCTTCAATCAGTACCTTGTGAAATCTGTCTTTTCACGCATATTTATTTCTGAAAAAAACATTGAAGATTATCCTGTATTGTAAAATTCAGGTTTTTCACCCTCCAGCACGAAGCCACGTTAAATCTAACATGGCGGATGTTTTCAACGGCAGAGAAGACTTATTCATTAAAACATAAATTTGCCCGTCTTCCATGTGCACTATTTACGAATGGTAACTTTTATAAAGGTAACAACAATAATTTCACTCGTAAACGCTTACATTATTGGTACGTATTTCAGTTACCTTCTCAATGCTATTTATAAATTAATTTTATTATTGTAATATCATTTTAATGATATCTTTGTACGCGTTTCATAAGTCATGTATTTCAAAATCAATTATTCCTTTTCACAAAAGGAATGCATATTTTACTGATACATTTACAAATTTGCTTAATTCAGCACAATAGCGCATGCATTCCCTGATTTGTACCAACTATATAATTTTTATTAATTGTATTAATCTATTAATATCAACTATATAATTTTTTAATTTAAAAATGTAATTTAGGAAAATTATATTGAGCAAAGCAAGTTAAACATGTAGATACGTAAAATTCTTGAAGCGAATCAAGGAAAGCAGAAAAAAATTATTTCCTAAAATTTTAAAGCAATTCATTAATACAGCTGTCATACACATTCAACACAGCTGTCATTTTTGTGAGTAATTTAATTAAAATTGCTTTTAATTTAGTCACAAAATTTTGGGAAACCTAATGGTTTTATAATTTTAAATGAAATTAAAACAATTTTTTTATATTTTCCATTACATTTTTTTTTCTTTTCAGGAGAGCCAACTACTGTTCTGACAGATATAGAGATAAGAAGTTTCGGTTCAATATCGGAAACAGATATGGTATTGCTTTTGCTTTTACTTGGAAAATGCAACTTACTTAACTGTCATACTTTTATTAACTTTGTATCTTAAAATGATGCATGTATGAATCAACTGAAGTTTCACCCAGTGTTTAAGAAACAAAAATTGCATTTAATTAAAATTAATTCATGTTATGCATAAATCAGTTTTATTATTTAACGTTCAAGTTTTCATATACTGAGATCTTTCATTTTTAGTGAAGAATTCGATTATTCATTTACAGTCCCTTCTGCTAATTTTTTGTATTACCGGAAATACGTTTTTTTGGTTCAATAGTTTTAATAGCACGTTTCAGTTATGAACACATTATACTGATTCCTAAATGTATCAATATGTATTATTGCGTTATAAAGTGAGAGATCTTATCCTGGAATTATGAGGAAAATGTTAAAATTCAGAAGGGATTTTGATAGTGAAAAAAAGTTAGAAGTTATTGAAGATATTTCAGTAGGTTTTGGAGATTTTTTCCACGCTTTCCTTTTTTTGTCGTTCTGCAGGAAAATACGAAATTTTTTTCAAAGGAGAACTGAAGGCCATTCAAATTGTATTGAAATAATTATTAACTTTAAAATACAAATCTTAGAAAGTGTTTTGGGGGCCAGATGATTAGTTTTTGTACAGTTTCCTCCATCAACTGAAATTCTCTAATGTCGAGAAGTTTTACTAAAAAATAAATGCATTTTGTTGCAGTGAATTCTTGAGTATAGTAATATTATTTGAAACGCGTAAGTGGATTTTCTTTCCCCAAAGAGTTTGACATTACCACAAGGAAATAAATTTAGAGATAAGCTTTTATTTAATTAGTTATACTTCAAATAAATTTTGAAGCAAAACATGAAGCACAGTTTCAAAATAAAATGAAGACAATGCGATAGAACGGCAAGGATTTTGTAAATATTTCTGTTTGGTCACGACGTAAATCTGTGGCCCATTCTCGACTATTGGCAACTCATGAGTGTGTAAGAAATCGTCTCCATTGTATTGGTACTTATGACTTACCATATTGTCCTCTTTGCAATATTAAAGAACTTTTGTACTGAGTCCACCTGCATTATTCTGGGAGATTACAGTATTTAGATTATTTATTTATTATTTATTATAAAAATCAGGTTATTGATTTGAATATTTTTAAATGTAATACAGAATAAAGGAAATTCAAGCCATATTATTCACTTTCTATCCATAAAGTAGTTTCTGTTTTTATTAGGATGCTGTCTGTTCCCGTTCATTATAAGCACCAAAACATTGTGAGGTGTAATCCTTTCAGTTTCATAAAGATTTTTTCTCCAGCTGTTTTCCAAAGTTTTCTCAGAAAGAAATAATTAATATATTGTAAGATATTGTGATTCGTTGCTTTCGATAGTGACATGACTTCTAAAATTTTTAGGATAGCCATTTCATTGAAATATAATTTGTTTTAGTTTCTCTTCACGTATTATATTGACCTAATTGAAGAATTATAACAGGTAGAAATATTGAACGATTTTGAGTAGTATGGAGATAAACAGACATCAAAAATGGTTTTATTTGTTAGTTTTAACTGAAATTATCAAAGACATAACCGTTTTTGCTAATAAAAAAGCTGCATTTAGTAAGAAAAATGTGCTCAAGCATTCGAGCGGAATTTTTTTGTTTAGAGACTTAACTTATGACATTTCACCTTTAAAACCAAATGAGATATGGCCAGAATGGGTAACTATTTAAATACGAAACATTTAATGGAATGGACACTGAAATAATGTAATTTACGTTTAGTTTTTGGAAGGAACAGGTAATAAGTACCAGCAGCTACTTCATTGTGCATGTGTCTGTACCAGCTATAACAATGCTATATAATAATACACTGGCTTCCAAAAGAAAGCGATGACAGAATCAATAAAAATGGAAACGTAAAGCTTTTATTAACACAGAAATGCACATAAAAGTAGCAAATGTGTTTATGAATGAAAGAAAACAAGTATTATGTACAAAGAGGAATAGAATAATTAATTTTCATAAATGATATGATGATACTCACATTTGAGTCATTAATAAATTAATGTTTAAAGCTGAAACAAACAAGCAAAAATTACGTAATCAAGGTGAGTGATTATCCAGGACCATCACACAGACTTTATAACTACTGTCCATGGTTTTAATGAGATGATCAACAATCGCAGTTGCTAGCAATGGTCATTTCTCCATTAGGGCAGTTTGAAACTCTGTGAGACTGAAGAAGGTGAACATGCAGAGACTACACGCCCGAGAGCATCCCAAAGATTTTCAGCACGATTAAGCTCTAAGCTCGAGGAAACAAGGCGGCTACAAACACGGCATACAATAAGTGACTTCATTCTCCAGGTACTCATCACCGATGGTGGGTCGTTAGGGATGGGCATTATCATCAGCAAGGGTAAATTCAAGCCCTCCTACTGCAGGGTAGGATCCAACAGTTGGATGTAGGACCTCATTTCGGTACACAGCAGCTGTCACAGAACCGTCTTTAAAGATGTACAGTTGCGTGCAGTGTGTTGAAATTCCAGCCCACACAATACTGCTGTCACATCTGAATACAGGGTAGTCAATGGCGTTTTGGGTCTTATACCATGTGTCACGTTCTCTTCGACTTCTTGCACGTTTATCATTTGATTCCAGGGCAAATCTGGGCTCGTCAATGAGCAGAATATTCACTAATCAAAGCATATTTGTTTCAGTTCAATTGAGATGTTGATGACACCACTTTGATCTTACCCTTTGGATTGAGAGGTAAGTGGAACACAAACGCGCAGTACTGGCAAATACTGTCTTAGCAAATGATCCTGCAGTAATGGATGTAACAGTTATAGAGGTCGCCCATTGATACCGCTTCAATTTTACAACAATATATCGATTTTCAAAAGTGATAGTAACTCTAGGTCGACCTCGCACATGTCTCCGGACAACTGTTTGATTTGCTTGGAATTGTTTTCATATTCAAGAAATTACCGAATGATCAATTCCAAAGAAAATAGTGACATCTTTGATTGTCCTGCTTCAGTGCGTCTGACAGTCTGCGAATGCCCACTTCTTTTAGCCATAGAAACATGGATATCATGAAAACGTGTCCTCTAAAAGTTACAAATACATCGTATAGCGTTTAAACAAACTTCTTCAAACCCTACAGACTGCTGACGTATTTAACGACTGCAAGCAATAATTAGCAAATGCTCTGAGAATCAACCGTGATTGGCCCTAACATACGATGTTTGCTTACTTCCATTTGCATTTGGCAGTGATTTTCAGTCACTCAAATGCAGGTATGCTTTCGAAAATTATTAATCTGTATTGTGTGTTTAACATTTGGAAGCCAGTGTATCAACTTCATCTACAAAATCTAAATAAATATTTGAATTTCTTGCATTCCCTACTTATACGTAACTTCAGATGATAAGAGTTTGACCAACTCTCAAACATTTCAACATTTTGATGAACTGACTGAAAACTCGATTATCACTTCAAGTTCAAAATGTTTCCTAAACACAATAAAAACTTTCGGCAATAAATAGAATGATTAATGCTACTTAAATGAAATTTTTAATAGAAAATGCATATAAGTAAAAGAACAAATTATTAAAAGTCATAAAATATTTGCATTATTGCATATTTTACAGGAGACCTAAGGGAAAAAAACAAATTAAAAGAAATATAAATCACAGTCACTCTTGTACCTGAATTAATGTTTGAATACTATGTGAAAACACACGATAAGGGTACTTACTTTTATCATACTATATTCTGCATTTCCGACCTATTAGTGAGCAAATGAATAAAACCGGCTTTCCGAAAATGTTTGCTGTTTTTTTTCTATTTGTAATGTGAAAACAAGGTGGTTTCCTTAGAAAGTCTTCTAAGAAGGCACCCTTAAGCGGAATCTTTGCGTTCTGTGCCGCAATGAATTAAACTAAACTCAGTTTTGCCATTTTCTCTTTCATTTGTATTTAAATTTAGTGGTATATTTTGTAGATACTGCAGTTGCTGTTTCGTTATGACATAGATCTGTTAAATAGGTAAAATATCTGGTGAATTGGCTGTTTACTATTGATCACTTATACTGCCTCTTTCCTTTCTTAATCAAACAGTCTGCATGCGTGTAAACGTGCTCTAGATAATATCGTGCTGTAAAACCGCTCAATATTAACTCCTAAAACGTACCGCTAGACAATTTTCTAGGCCTGTCTCTCAGATTTAACAAACTTTATTTATGATAGAGCTTTAGTAACCCTTCCCAATCTTTGTGTTATGATGTGATTGTACAATACTACCTAAATGCTGAAGTGCTTTCTTTTCACTAAGATGACATTTACCATGCATTTACCCAAGGCAGGAAATAAATTCATCGTTAAACATCATTGTCTTGTCATGGAAGAGAGCTTCAAATTTCTTTGTAGAGAGATCATACAGGAAATTTCTCCTTAAAATGAAGATAATGGCATAGTGGGAAAACTATATAGTAACTAACGAGATTGTAAGCTGTATTTAAATTTTATAACAGTTATTTTAATTTCGAAACTCTTTCCTTTCAATCATTGTTTCCCACTTACAACTGCCTACTAGAATGAGTTTTTAGAATTGCGTTGAATGCAAATGAGTTAAGTGTAGTATTTATTGGAAGTTCAACCAACTCCGATAAAGAGTGCTGGGAGTCCTTATTGGCGCATGTTTGTCTTCTGGCTAATTCATTACTGAAGCTGTTACGCTCGGACGTATTATACGTGCCTATTGATATTCGCCGGCTAGTTTAGTTTAAAGGCCAACTACGTTAGATAATTGTGTCTAACTTCGGCTAAGTCTAGTTTAGTTAATAAAAGATTAGTTTTTATTTTCTTATTCGTAGTTAAAGCCCGAGTAGAGGCTTTCCTGTAAGGCTGTAAGTCCGAGAAGGGGCCGACTGTATTATTTATTTGAGTGAATGAAAGAGTAATTTAACGCTTCTAGAGTCTACGTCTTAGTTGTCTGAATACGGGATAGTCAATAATCTAGGTAGCAATACGTAGCTACGTAGCTCATTTGGTTCCTCGACGTTTTATCATAGACAAAGGGCGGGGAACATCACAAGATTATGGTGCTCCATTTTGTCATAGATCATTATAATTTAGGGAACTATTATTATTATATTCTTTAAAGAGTATTTAGATTTAGTTAACTTACCTATATGATAAAATGGCATAAAATAAAACGATAGTTTTACCGGTCTCACTTCCGGCTACACTGTAAAGATTTTCAGTATCCATACATAAGATAAACTGAAAAGTAACTTGAATGTTTGACAGCATTTTTATTCCCATCCATGATTTGAAACTAATGTAATATTCGTAAGAGTTTCCAGAAGTATTTCCGAAATCTCACTTGCACACTTGTAAATAGTAACCATATAATAGGTTTTCAAAATTGTAAGCCAACTACATCACTCTTTTTTATGTTGCAATTTTCCCTGATAGTGCACATGTGAAATATTTGAATTTGATTTGTGTTTTATGATTTAATTATTTATTTATTGATATACATATAGCTCGGTTTTTCTCCGCGCAACGATAGGAAATTTGAATATCTCACTAAATGACAGAGAAGTGTAGAATGAAAATTGCTTTATGTAAATTATATTAAAATATGTTTAAACATTTTCATTCATTTGTAATGCTGTATATGTTATACAGGGTGTTTAAAAAAGATTGCACGGTACGAAGACTCATGATTCCAATTTAAAAAAGAAAGCAAAAATGTTTTAGTCTATAACAGTGCTTGTCTTGTAACACATTTTATTTAAAATATACGAAATTTAAGTTCATATATGAATGAAACTTCTATAACGAAAGATCCAGTTAATAAGTTGTCCTTAGCTTGCTACAGAATTTTCATGGAAAATAAAGATAAAAAGGCTTTACAATATGCAAAATTTATTCCGTAAGAAACATTGTAATAATTGTGCGATTTAAATCACTTTTGCTGGAAGAAAGCATCATTATTATAGGTAGTTTAAATGTTTAATTAAATAAAAATTTCGAATTTTAGGATTTTCGAGAACGTTAGCAAAGCTTGCTAAAGGTATCTTGGGTAATTTTGGTGGTATCAAAATGTACTTATTTGAATAAATCGAGCATACTAAATAAGGAGTTTACTAGCGGCCAAGCGGTAAAGTGGCTGACCATTGGTATTTACTACTTGGGCTTAAATCTCGGCTTATGGACAGTCTACTTGGATGCTTTCGTTTTCCTCATTTGCAGCGCAGATGCCAGTCAGCTTCCTTAAAATAACTCCGCAATGGTATCTCTCTTTTTGGAGGATACCCATGAGTTAGCCGCCATAATAAAAAAAATAAGAAAATGACACCCTGAAAGCATTTCTCCCTTACATTTTTTTTTCTGCATGTTCAACGTAAAACTAAATTTTTGCATACTTTTATTAAACGTTTTCACACAACAATTATTTCCAGTATCTGGAAAACATATCTTATTTTATTCAATTCTTAAACTGAAATCATGGGTTTAAGTCAACTTATTCAACAGAGATAGATTTAGCAGTGCTATCCTCTTAAACATTCTGCATAAGGTTACTTGCTTTTAATTCATTTCAGAATACTTCTACTTGAGAAGTTGTCTCATGTTGAATGACAGTATATGTGATTTAGTGATTAGTGTATTTGCATTTAGTTACTATATTTAATGTGGAGCTTTGTAAAAGAAAAACAACATTACGATTAAAATAAAAGCTGCTATAAGGAAGAAGTATATTTAACAAGCAAAACTAAATAAGCATCAATAGCAAATACATTTTCTTTTCCAAATAATTACTTTTCATTAGCTTTCCAAGCTGGTAAATACACTCACGTTTGTGAAAATTGCAACACCATGAAGGACTTACGCGAGTGAGCTGAAATTTTCAGGAAATGCAAAGTAGCGCATGATATGCAAATGATTAGAATTGCAAATCCGTAGCGCATGCGTATGCTGAGCAGCGCCCTCTGAACGGCTGATGGATCCGAATAAATAGACGGCTGTAGCGAGGCGTGTATGGTTATCGGTGGTTATCTGCTAGTGGTAAACGTTAACTCAATCTGTACTTATGCCTCGTCGACGAAAGAGAGCGAGATTTGAACAACTTACAGAGTTTGAACGAGGGAGAATCATCGGCCTTCGTGAAGCTGGATTGTCGTATCGTGCAGTAGCCTCTCGTGTGCAGCGTAACAGCAGCACAGTGATGCGCGTTTGGAAGCAGTGGACGGACGAGTGTCGGACAACTCGGAAATCCGGGAGTGGACCCCGAAATGTGACGTCAGCTCGCGATGATAGACACCTGGTCCGCATGGCGCGGACGGACCGTACAGCTTCCTCTAGACAATTGGCAGCACTGTGGTCAATAGCTACAGGTGTTTCATTGTGTGCTTCATCAATTCGTAGACGTCTGCTGCAGTGTGGACTGCGCGCACGGACTCCTTTATACAGGATCCCCCTAACGCACGACCATCGCCGCCTGCGGCTACAATGGGCCAATCAGCATAGAGACTGGCGTGCTGATTGGCAGCATGTCGTGTTTTCTGACGAATCCCGCTTTAATTTGTGGTACCATGATGGCCGCATTCGTGTCAGACGCTATGCCGGTGAACGCCACCTTCCGGAGTGCATTATCGAACGCCACAGTGGACGAACACCCGGAGTTATGGTCTGGGGCGCCATAGCATATCATAGACGATCTCAATTGCTACGAATTGTGGGCAATCTGAACAGCAACCGGTATATCCGTGAAGTTCTACAGCCCGAAGCTGTTCCCTTCCTTCAAAGCTTGCCAGGCGCTGTATTTCAACAGGACAATGCCCGCCCTCATACTGCTCGGATTGTTAAATCCTTCTTTGCAGCGCAGCAGGTACAGCTTCTTCCTTGGCCTGCGTGTTCCCCGGATATGTCGCCAATTGAACATGTGTGGGATGGCATTGGTCGGCGTCTTGCTCGTGATCCTCGTCCTGTTGCGTCTGCAGACGAACTTTGGGTACGCGTACAAACGATATGGAATGCTCTTCCTCAGTCAGACATTCAAACTTTGTTTGACTCCATGCCACGTCGTGTAGCAGCACTTATTGCGGCGCGTGGTGGCCACACAAAATACTGATTCTGATCTCTTGTTCTTGTTTGTTTGCTTTGAACATTTAATCATTTATTTGTACCACTACCACTCAACTGTGTATTAAATTGCATTCAATTATGACGATTCCTTCTTGGTGTTGCAATTTTCACAAACGTGAGTGTAGATTCCTTTACCAGTCAGAAATTGTCTAAATTACAGTTCTCTGCCGTCTATGCATGGGAAGAAGTAATCTATTTTTATATAGCTTCCTGCTTTAAAAAACTATTAACAGTTTACAATATTATGAGTAAGAAGTAATGATTGTTTCATTTCTATCAAATAAAACGTTGAACAGCCAAAAGTAGTTTTCCGTTACCAACATTAAGGAGTTTCATCAATATAACTTCACTAAAATATAATAACTTATTTCCTTCTGCCTCTTAAAAATATTAAGCACCGTTTCTAAAAATGAAATCAAGCAATCAATAACTAATGTTTAATTGATGTAATGACTATTGTCACTCAGTTCTTTAGTTTAAATTACAAGTATTGAATATAGTATGAAAAAGGTACATTTAATCTTCACTGCATTTTGCAACATTATGATTGCAGCTTGCTGTAAATCGATTTTATGAGTCTGCACCGATGAAAACGCACCCAGTTTATTTATCGAAATTTTCCAAAGTCTGCTTTGAATATTAATGGTCAAACTTTTAGCATTTTCTTGTCAGTATGTTTCATCCGAAAGACAAAACACTTAAAAATTCAAACAAATCCTATCACGCTAGATAGTCTTTTACTAGCTTTCATTTATAGCATTACGAATAAAACCTATAAAGTGTTATAAAAGCAAAAATTACGATTTATTTGCTTAAAACATTTTTATTTAAACTTCGCATGTATAGAGAAATTTAAGCTCATAACTATTTGCAGTTTTCAATTATATTAGTAAATGTAGAATTCACGCTGACTGAAGAGATTCCCTGATTTTTGTGGTTATATAGTAACGTCAATTATGGGAGTTTTATGAATACTAAGCTCACGAATTAAAAAAATCAAAACTTTCTGCCATCTTCGATACACATTGCGGTTTTCTTTGTTAAATATAGCGAATAATGTAATATTTTACTCAAAAAATAGAACTCGTTTTAAGAGTGCAGTATTTCTCTATAAAAGTAATTAACAAAACTGTTGATCATAATGCGATTGAAATTCCAAGAGTGTTTAAAAAGGATTGATGTTTGAAATGCAATCGGCATAATATGATGAGATGATGAAGAGGATTCAGCTTTGAGAAATTTATAGTTTCTGTGTTTCATATGTTGAATTCCAATGCATTGCTGAGCAAATTTCGAATACCAGTACGATATTTCACGTGACTTCCAAATCTCGAGAATCTGGCAGCTCTAGTCGTTTCTATGGAAACAGAAAAACACAGACTGCGCCTGCAAGCTTTGTGATCACGCTAACCTTAGACCTGATTTCTTTTTCTCTACGCTTGCAGGAAAGGGTGAAAACAAAGTCTTTAATAATAATGACACAGATAACCCTTGCGTGTCCTCGCCCACAAACTATAACGGATGTTAATAAATTCCTAAGTTCTTTCCTCAAAACCAGAAACTGAAGTTCTTGCGTGGTTAGAGTTTTAGATTTCTGTAAGCGTGTAGTGTGGTTGAACGTAGAATTTTATTTTTTATTGCAAGTGATCCAAAAATCCTGGTACAGTCACCCATTTTCCGTGCTTACTGAGGAAATCATAAACAGTGTCAAAAGGCAAAATCTAAAATTAAAGTTACTGTCCACTTTTATGTGCGATAGGATAATTACATTGCTGTTCATATTCTCAGTTTTCTAAGGAAAATGAATTATGTTCATTATCTATTCCAAGAATTCCAAACATATTTTGCGCTTAATATTTTATGGCACTCTTGTGGTTTAAATGTGTACGGCAATTTATCCTCAACCAAATTCCAAGATGTTTTCAAGTAAATTCGCGGTAAATGTTTAATATAAGAATTTGATTATAGCTGAGAATAATATTTCTGGCACGAAAAATTATTACTCTTTTAAACTAATTACATTTTATTGGTAGTTTATCTGGTTTATCATTTTCTCTGCAGATTTTTTCTATGGATTGCTACTTTCGTCAAACTTGGTTTGATCAAAGACTGCGTTTTCAAAGTGGAAATCTGACAGTTTTATCCATGGATTGGAAATTTTTGCAACGGATTTGGACACCAGATACTTATTTCCTTAACGGAAAGATTTCATATTTGCACAAAGTATCTGCTCCTAACAAGTTCATAAGAATACGGTGTGATGGCCAACTGAAATACTCAATGAGGTATAATAAAGAGCTCTTGATTTATAGATTTTCAATAAATAATAATTTTCTTTAATATTGTATTTTTATTTGTTCGCAGGTTAACCATCCAGACTAACTGTCCGATGCATTTAAGGAAATATCCTTTGGACAAACAAGCTTGTCCGCTCTTGATTGGAAGCTGTAAGTCATTCCATAAATATATTCCTTATAAATGTTTCATAGCAAAAACGTTTTGTTTGCATAAAGTTTCAGAGCTAGAATTAGTCGCATTGTTAAAGAGCATTAAAATTAGAAATGAGGAAGAATTTAAAATATACTTCAATGAAAATTAACTATATCCATCAAATTCGACGCTTTGTTTAATAAAATTTGAGACTCATTATTTACTAAGTGTACTTAACATATACACTAATTTGTACATCCTAGTGCAATGACCAGATACTAAAAAAACTTATATAAACAGAAATTAGTATTCTTTCTACTCGTGCCACTTTGTAAAATCTTATCTTTTAAAAACATTTAACGAATTCATTTTCCCGTACTGGTGTTAAATTCAGGAACTCGATATAATATTCTGTCAGACTGATTTTTAAACTATGAAATCTTTGTTTCATTCCTTTCTGAGACTTCAAAATTGCACTAAAAATGCAATCCAAGCTAACGTTGACGACACATATCTCCCGTGTTACAACAATTCTTTTACAGTAAAGCTTTTATTAGCACCAGATTATCTAGTCCAAATAATCTTTCTTTTTAAGGAAAAAAATAAACAATAAAAGTCGTTTTCTGCGTTTTCTGCAGTGGTTGTCTGAAAATAAGTGCAGAGTCAAGCATCTCAGAGACCAAATTTTGCCATAGTTAAGCATACGGTCATATTTTAAGCCTTCAAATCATCCATTACAGATAAAATTTCAGTCTTTGTAAAAGAAGCAGACAGTCATAAATGGTGTCACGAGTAGCGTAGTTGATCTGTTGTCTTCTTGCCTTTCCATCCCTTCCAATATCTAAACCTGTCAGTGCTTTCACCCCGAGCGCTCTAATGGTCTTTCTTTCTTCTTCAGTTGTCGAAAGGCAAGTAAAATTATGCACACCATACCCCTATTTTGGTCATTCTGTGCAGTTATTATTGTGTTCTTTCTTGTTTTCACTGTATCCTTGTAGAGTCATTAGGTATTTTTGAAGCAAGCGTATTGAAAAACGAACAACGCCTTCGCCGGGACTCGAACCACGAACCACTGGAATACGCGCCCAGCGTGCTGACCACTACACCACGAAGGCATGAAAAGAAGGTGGAAGAAATACATCCTAAGCATCATTTTAGATTTTATGTGTTATTTCATATAACTTGATAAGTTGTATTTAATGTTTAGAAACTCGCCTATACAAAGTTAATGATAATCGGTTTTTCTGTTATTGTTTTTTCTGTTTATCGGTTTATGACATCTCGGTTTACGGAAAGGTGCTTAATAATTGTCTAACTATAGATAGCGTGGAAAAAACGTGCACTCAGATAACAGGACACGAATGAGTGTTTAATAAACTAATTTCAAGTATGCGTAAATTGACATAAAATATGTATCGTAATCTATTAACATACTTCGTTTTCCTCTTTTCGAAAGAGGATTTAGCACGCAATGAGAATTAACTTCTAAACGTGTACTTCAGCTCCATTTCCGTGTAACTCACTATATTATGGAAGGAAATGTTTAAATATCATATGATGCAACATAAGAAAGACTTATTCTTCACAGATATGCAAATTAGGCATTGTTGAAAACGACGCTTTTCTGAAGCGTTAAAGACACGAATTTCACTGCAAACAGAAGATTTAAGAGGACGATCTAGTTCTTTACAATTGGATACAATTAATTATAGCTCAAAAATGGTAACTGGATGTCTCGCAACTTTGACATTCTGTCAGCTGACTTAAAGCAGGACAATCTATGAAAAATTTCGCTATTGGTCTTTCTTGTACAAAAATGCTTAATTACTGTAAATACTTTCTTTTGTAAGTAATTTGTAAAGAGGGCATAATTGTCAACAGACGTAATTCTCATTGTCCAAGGGTTACCGCTCCCTTTG
This sequence comes from Stegodyphus mimosarum, assembly GCA_000611955.2. NCBI lineage: Eukaryota > Metazoa > Arthropoda > Arachnida > Araneae > Eresidae > Stegodyphus > Stegodyphus mimosarum. Next base: position 89,947 of record KK119665.1, read on the forward strand.
ATGATAAATATACGTATCAGTTTATTAATTACGTTTCGAAACACCGCAACATCTCTAAGAACCATTGGATGGGCAATAGCTACGACTACTGTTCAACGAAACCTAGTTTGAACAAATTGTACTCCCACTAACTACAAAGTTGTTCCCTATAAGAGTAAAAACCAGAGTAGCAAGGTCATTAGTATGAAAACTGAAAAGCAGCTGCGTGCCTCAGTGTACTGTTCATGGATGGGTCAAGACTTGTACTAGAACGTCATAAAAACCGCATGTGGAACGAGAGCGAAGAAAGAGTATAGAACAAGCTCAGTAACAATATTGAATATAATGACCTTAGTGTTGGCAATATAAAGGTGTGAGGTAGATATTTTTTAACATATTGCCCCATCCTGCAAGTCTTCACGTATGACAGCCACACAAAATTTATATTACAGAACAGAAGTAGATTGCGTTACATAATAACAGTTGGTGTAAGGAACTGAAGGAATAAGTTACTGTATTATTAACGTGCAATATTGATCCAAGAATTAAGAAGACCACGCTTTTTATTGACAAAAGCAGAAACCCTCGATGCTTAAAAGCAGTCAAGAATTTACTTCTAACTTACTATAGCAACAAGAAATTTCAGAGGAATTGCAAACTACAGCTAATGATGCTTCATGCATCAATGAAGGAAGTTTTGAAAATTCATTTTTAGAATATGTTGTGTCAATCCACATTAATATAAAGACAACGTCTATAATAACTGAATAGTAAAGTGTTAAAAGAACTGCAGAAACTGACAACTAAAGTGATAGAGGAAAAATTGATGATATGAATCAAATCGAATATAGAAAATCACTGCAAATTCCAAGAAAAATTCTTGAACTGAAAGTTGCTGATCAGAAGAGCTCTCAACAGTTTTGCGTTACTGAGACTACAGTTGAAAAACTATTGTTGAACAGTATGAAAAAAAAACGCATACAGAATAGCTATTTGTAAGAGATATAATTACACCAAAGACGTAATTATAAAATTATTCCATAAAATATTTTAAAATGAATTAAAAAGTTGCAAAAATAGTTTAATTTTAGCATAATTTTCGAACTGTTATAAATAAATAGCCGTCTATAAACTGTAATATATAACCAGCCTTTTATTAATTTCATCCGTTTAATAAACTGAAATACTTTTCGAATAGAAGTGATTTAAGTAAGCGGAAGTGATTTTAATAATATAATTCAACTAATATTTTAAACAAAGGACAAAATAAGTTCAAAACCAAACAGTCTAGAAGAAAGTCATTAATATTTTCCGGAAACGTTATTACTTTCATAATCTGGTAATAAAGTAAAAATTTCATTACATTACAAATACTATATTTCATTTTTCATTAATTCAAATAATATTGCGAGTTAGTTGCGTAACAATACTGAAAGAGTGCTAGTGTTTACTAGAACACAAATACTGTGCCATTCTGTGAATAAGATTTCCACTTTGAAAAAATTATATTGGAAAATATTTTTGAAAATTATCTGCATAGACATGCTCGTCACTTAATCTATGGAAATGTATAAGAAATCGTTTTCTAAATTGATATTTTTTAATTAAGTTTAAAGCAATCATTTTACTCTCCAATTTGTAAAACCTCCCCTTAATCTGATCTTTGACTTTCCTATCATATATATAGGTCAGCTTTTGTTGAACAGGAGTCTTACTTTTTATGTTTTACTTTTATAACGAGTACAATATGTTTCTACATATAAGGGACAAACGAAAGTAAAAAAATAGATTTCACAGTTTTTATGAAATATATTTCTTTCAATTTTAAATGCCAAAATATGCATTATTTGTGCCATTGAAATCATTTCTGTAATTGCTAGTCTTCGATTATAAAATAAAGGCACACTGCTATAAAATAAGGTTGTTAAAAGAAAGGTCTAGGAAGGAGGTTTCTAGACACGCTATATACAGGGCGCTCGGAAAATATCTGGCAAAAATGCAAAGAAACGTAAGAAGGTACCGAAGTAAACAGATTTTAGTGACGCAATGTGTGTTCCTAAGTGACGCTTTGAGATGAAACAGGGCGCTTTGAAAGGGATAGAAAACTGTTTCGCTGGAGTGAACTGTCATTCCCCGTGCAGGTACCGAGTAGTATACATTCTTTACCGAAAGCGTAGCTCGCCGATATGAATTTTGTATGTAGCGCTGCAGATGGAGAAAGAACAGCTGTTCAAAGGAGGTACTTGGGAATCGTTCATTGTACCTCTTTTTAGTAGGTAATTCGTTTTAGCCGCAGAACCATAGGTAAAATTCCTATTGGCGAGGTTCGCATTCATATAGCAATGATTACTAAATTATAATAGTAAAATACAATATCGCAGAAAGAAAATACAACAGTAAAATGTACAAACACTAGACTGTCACCATTTTATACCTAACTGCAAACAATTTATCTATCAGAATTATGAGCGAGGTTTGGATGAAGGACTTAGAGTAGTAGTTAGTATATTTTACGCTTCAAAACCTGGGGGTTGACAGAAAAGGTGCATCTGCTTTATATTTGCGACAGCGCTTGTTGTGGAGGACCAAAATGATTTGCTGTAAGTTAATAGCCAATTCAGACCACCGTGAATGCTTCCCAACAAACACTAATACACTAAATTTTTCTCCACAAATTTTAATAAAGTTGTGATTTTTATTTTTATTAGTTGATCTCTAACTTTGTCTCCTCTGCAGCATAATAATTTCTGCTTTTATATTTCTTAATCAGACAAAGCATTTTCAGAATTCATTTAAAATTTGTTCTTCTTATTTAGTTGCTTATACATCAAAAGATGTTTTATATAAGTGGAATGGACCTCATCCAGTAGCAGTCGCTGATGATGTGGCATTATCTCAGTATGATTACCTTGATATTCAGTTGGCTAATTATACAAAAGGAGAATCAGAAGGTAAGAAATAGTAAGACTCTCATGATAGTAAGTTTTAAACTAGAATATATTTATTTGCCCAAAATAAAATAAAGCAATATGTTACATTTTAATATGAATATTTTCAGTTTGACCTTTAGTAAATTTTCAGCAACTTTATGAGTTCATGATTCCAAGAAAGTTCTTTAGATTTTAACTAGTTTTTCATATATACAATGAATATATAGACTTTTTCCAATTTTGTATGAATATTGTGATTCTGAAATCCTGATAAATGTAGTATTTCAGGGCGCTTTACTTTGTCTGGGCTCAACATTTTTTTTATACTTAAGCTAGTAAAAGCAAATTTTAATTTGAAATTCATTAAAAACGTGAAATATTCACGTCTGTCCCATGGATTCGTAAAAAAAGGAGAAGAAGTTAATGACACAAAATCTGATTATCCTTCCGTTACAAGGTCCATAGTATTAATAACAAACTATGATTTATGGTGATAATTAAAAAGATATCGCAGGGAACATTTTATACCTGGGACCATGTAGAGTATTGCGATACCAAGAGGTCAAAACAAAGCATTTGGGTCATTTCTACTTCTTTTTACTTGAAATGTGAGAATAAGCATTTTACTTTCCCGCGAAGTTCAAAAAGTGCGAAACAGATTACCAAATTGAGAATAAATGATGTCAGTTAATCTCTTTTTCTTATTAATTAAATTTTTCTTCGACTAATAAAATAAAAAAACATATGTCTATACATAAATAAGCACGGATTTCTTTATTTCTTACAACAACTGGACCTTGGATGGCGTTTTGTTGCTGATAAAGTTTGTAGCCTTTGAGAGAAATTATTAGAAATTTTCTTCATCACGGATGATCATTGGTGAATCGGATTCTAATCTTCTTAACTTTCAACTGTGAAAAAACAGCTGTTCACGTATAAATGTTTTCCGAAATAAAGCTGCAAAATTTCATAACTAAGCTTGTTTGTTTTTTGAAAAGTACGAATAAAAGTTAATCAAATCTGTATCTTGAAATCTTTGAAAATGATTTATATCAGTAAATTAATTAGCTCCCTTTATAGATTTTTGGTGCGGTATTCATGTTCGCCTTTTAATGGTTAATGAAAATAATGTAAACAAGGATTTCAAATAGTTAAAATCTTGAAATCTTTGCAACATACACGTCAGTGAAATGTTTTTGCGGGCCGCCGGTTTGAGACTATTGTAGTGCACCATTATTCTGTATATTTTAATATTTAACTTAACTGAACTTTTAATACTTAACTTAGAAAAATGAAATCTAACAGCCTTACAACTGTAGGAAACTCCGGATAAATTCGTTGTATATGTTTAGTTCTAATCTTCCAAATCAGATTTTATCGGCTATGTATTCGTACAGAATGTCGCCGAAAATGTTTAAAATAAGCCAAATTTTAAATCTGAAGTAAAAAGAAAGAAATGTAGATAATTAGAACTTATAGAAGGTCAGAGGATGAATTGTAAAATCGTTGAACACTTTTAGTTCGATCGGGGTTCAAATCCCATTGAGCGGACTGACTTTATGGGAACATTTATAGTTTTCTAAATGTGTTGCATGAATCGAGCAAGTTTACCTTAAAATGTCCTTCACGAAAGCATCCATCCTCTTAGGCGGGTAACTCTCGAATGCTTTACAGTAATCAGAATAAATGAAGCCAAACAGATTAGCATTCTAATTTTACAAATAGCGTATACAAATAGAACTGCAGGGTACATGAGTGATTTTATTGGTATTTTGACGGCATTCACTTTTAAATGACAGCTTCTAATTAATTGCGTGTATCTGGTTTATATTATAAATTTCGACGTGTTCATATTAATAACCGTTTTGCCATGATATCCGGAAAATGGAAAGATATTTTGTCGATGGTAAGAAGTAATACTGTATATTAGTATAGTCGTTGTAAGTAATAAGTGCATTTATTTCTTGCGTCATTTTATACCCTCAATGTTTTGAAGATCTTGAACTTATGTTAATAAAATCAAATGTATTAAAAGAATATTACAGAAAAATAAAATTTTTAATTTCAAGTCTTTTTCCTCGGCAGCTTCCAGTTACAGCATAGATAAAACAATGAACACTGGTATTTCCATCTGGGTTAAAATTCTGCGAAAGGGTTGGCTGCATGGATATTGTCGGGGGGTTTTCGCCATATATAATCTGAATTGAAATTAAATTCCTTCACAAAAGCTTCTCAATAAAGGTTTGTAAAAGGATGCTAGACCCTCAGCAAAGGACCCTTAGAGTCAAGATGAAGCATGCTATTGCAGATATCTATTGTGCTTGATGTAATTTAATATATTTAAATCCTTAATTTCGCCACGTAAGTTGTAAATAAAGGACAAATTAATCAGTTTTTCTTTTTCCTTCTGTTCTTTTCGATTCCGCAGATACTATAAATGGAGAGATAATGAAATAGTATCTATAAAAACATTATATTTACTGCACGATATTCGTAAAGGTCATCATTGAAAAACCTAGGAATAAAGCTTTCAAATAACATTTTTTATACGTAATTCATATCTGAAGACACAAAGGAGCTATAAAATAAGAAAACAGATTAAAATAATGTAACTTTCCTGACTATTTCTACACCGTTTCTGGTTGGGTTTATGTCATTACGACAAAGCCTCGAGGGCTATCAGTCTAAGGGGAAGGATGCCTTCGTGGACGACTTTTCTAAGGCAAACTGGATCGTATACGCGTTACATATAGGGAAAAACACGAAAACTCCCCCGCAGCCAGCCTGTTCGCGGCATTCGAACTTCGGACCACACTACCAAGGTTCAGCGACTTTACTGCTCGACCTCTCGTGGAACCCCTACACCTGTTCTTTTAGAATGTAAATTACAGATTCTTGGAATACTTATTTTGGTGCCCAACATATCAGTTTCATGTATCTTAATGAAGGAACTGCAGAATAAAGTTTCTGCTTCATCTAAAAGCCTGGAAGAAAGTTTTTTCATTAACATGGAAATACATGTATAATGTTCATTGTTTTTATTTCTTTTTCAGAAATGCCTTATATTTCACAACTAAATTCGTGTTTCAATTAAAAGAATATTTATATTTGCAATCAAGAAACTCAAAAATCAAGAAACAGCATTTTAATCCGCATACGGATGTCTGAAATAGACTGTAAAGGCCTATTCTTGGTGCCAAGTTCTGTCATTTAGAGCTTATGACATTTTACGGATGTGTTAAACTAAGTATGCCCAAAACAGTAACTATATGACAAAATTTATGCTAACCACGTTTCTTCTTCTGCAAGATCATGAGTGCAATTATTTAGTAATTCAGGAAGCCAAGCTGCGCCTCCAGCGAGATTAATTTATTTTGTTTCGCAGCAACAACACAGTTCACGATCCTAAAAATAAGAATTAGTGGTTGCACGACAAAGAGAATAGTAGACGCTTTATTTATATGCATGAAACCTGCTTTTGTTCAAAAGCGATCGCGCTTCTCTGAATGAACTGAATACTAAATCTTTGAACACCGTCTGTTTGTACCAGAATTTAGTATATAAAAGGAGTTCCAGGAAGTAAATATTGGTTGCACTTATTCAAAAAGAAATGTGAAAAAGAACGATTTTGTAAGGTTGCTCTACTGAGTAATACTTAACAACGATTTTCCTTAGTTCTCTTTCTCATTTTAAGGAGCATCGATTTTATTTAACATCTAATTAATGTTAAAACTATCCATTACTTATTTTTGTTATACGGTCAACACAATTTCCTTATCGCAAACCCTCCTATCGTTTACTTGAATAATTTGATTTCTGAAATATTACTTTAACTTTGTGTAAAATATTTGACTGCACATGGATGTATACTATCATACTCTTAATTTTTCAAAGCATTGTATCAAAATAAAAGAAATAGAAATGTACATTAGCTTCAGTGTCATAAATTTGAAATGTTCTGAATTTATGCAGAAAAGCATTTTCTTCATGAAAATATGTGCGTTCTAATAGCGCTGAGTATTTAAATTTATATAAGTTCACGCAGCTAGTATACGTGCTACAAGACTTTTAAGTATGTGTAATCCATACTCACACACTATATATACAGGTGTATATATAGACACAGGTATATTAGAGAAAATGAGAGGTTAAAAATAATAATATCTAAAAACAATCCAATAAGATTCTGGGTCCAAAGATAGCACTGACACAAAAGGAAGGAACTGTATATGTACGTAAATAGGAAAATAGACAATAAAAGAATAAATAATAAAATAAAGAAAAATCTGAGAAATCTCAGATTTTATATTAAGCCCAAAGGGGCTTGTTTTTTCATTTGCACATATACACGTTCTGAGAGCATTTGGGTTAATGCCCCTTTAGGCTAAAAATATTTAAAAGCAGCATATCTTAAAATTTGCGATAGACAGTCTCGCGCGCTAGAGATAAAAATGTTTTTTTTTCCATAATATGTTGCCATTCCTCTTTTTACAATTGACCACTAAATGGGTAAATTTAACTTTTTTAATTGCTGCTAATTTGAACGTAGTTTCTCTCTCTCTTTGTATATGTATACAGTGACAAAGACAAATGAACCTCCCACTGTGCTTCTGCAGTAGCAAATGAAAGATGTACACTGCGGGGTAAAAAAACCTGAAACCTTTCAGATTTTACATTACGCCCAAAGGGTAGTTTTTTTTAACGTTTTATGTATTACCTTTACTTATTAAATCCCACGTTCTTTACACTTAAACCATAAAATTCAATTCAACGGCAATATCGCAAAATAATTTTAAAATGGGCATAATTTCCGATACACAGCCTCGCGCGCTGGAGATAATTTTTTTTTTATTTTTATTCATACAGTGTTGCCATTCTTCACTTTGAAATCGTTGAGTTTGTTAATCAAACATTCTTTCATATCTGGCAAAATAAAACAAATTCCAAATTCCTTATTATGGCTTCCAGATGCCCATATTCGGTGGAGAATTACGTTATTCAAAATTTGACGGCTCTAGATACCGTTGTTTTTTCACAATGCGAGAAACGTGCATACATTTATGCAGATCCTTCATGATTTAATTTGTTTAAACATAATACAGGGCTGTAATATTTGGTGGCAACAGTTTGAGAAGTGAATCGACGCAAAATGCCAAAACGAAATTAATAGCCCTTCTGGGCTAACGCCGTTTGGGCTAAAAAAAGAAAGGGGGACAGTTCTATATCTCTCGTTCTACTGGGCCGATTGACGAAATTCAAATAGCGTTCTCTATCCCCCGAATGCGCGAATTTGGATATATATTAGATTTATATATAGCATTGTTCTAACATAAGTATTTTGACTACCAATCGAACTTTTCTGAAATAACTTACGAATGTTTTTCCATATTTCGATTCTACGACTCAAATTATGCCTAGATATTAAACTTTTTAATTTTCGGTGAGAAACTTGTGAAGAAATTAAAAAATTTATCTTGCAGCAATTTTCTCAGTTTGCGTCAAGGATAATTCAATTGGCTAACGTCTTAATTTATAGCAACCTATTTTCCTTTCTTTTTCTCCATTGTCTACAAGAGGGAAAAAGTTATCGTTCATACTTTCAAATAAATTTAACAAAGTGCGTAAACCACATTTTCGCTATTATCGCTTATAATAAATGCGCGAAATTTCAAAAGGCGCCAAAATGTAACTTTACGTATATCTTAGAAAACTTTGAATAAAAAACTGTTTTGCAGGTATACTTAGAAATACAATTACTTTAAGATAATGGCAACTATTTTATAGTTTATAATTCAAAATTGGTTCCGGAAAAATTTATAAAAAATATTTTAAAATACAAATTTTAAAAATAAGTAAAAAAATTGACGAATTTTATTTGGAATGAACCTAAAGTTCTAAATATGAAAAGAAGAATCAAGTTTAATAAAAAAGGCCATATTAATAATTGTATATCAAATTGAATTAACACTGAGGAGAGAAACTTTTGACAGGTAATTTTTTAAAAACTACTCGCGCGATTACTTGGCAGCTTGGCATAATTTGAGTAGTAGATTTGAAATATGGAAAAAAATTGGCATGCCATTTCAGAAAAAGTCCGATTTTGCGTCGAAATAACTATATTAGAACAATGCTGCGTGCAATGCTAAAAGTTTATCCGAAGTCGCGCTTTCCAGACATGAAAACCGCAAGTAGAATTTCTTCAATCGGCCCAGTAGAACGGGAGACACAGAACTGTCTCATATTTCGCAGTGTGCATATTAATTAGTCTACAGATTAATCGAGTTGTCTGACCGAAAACTATGATCTTGAATGTCATTGTAAAGCGCTAAAATTAGAATTTTGTCGTCTTTACTAACGCTCTCAATTCACTTTCCACGCATATAGATCCTCAGAATCTGCAATAACGATTTTTTAAAGGTATATCTTAAAGCTCTCCTGATGTGGAATTCTTGAATTTTTTTAAAGACCCTGATACAGTTTGGCAGATTTAAAAAAAACTGCAACACATTGTATTGTTAAGTAACGCTTGTAATTGAAATTGCAATTGAAACCCCTTGTAAATGAACCCATTGTAATTGAAAATCTGCGTTTTAATTCTATAATCTTTTTTCTTAGAAGTGACAGGCGATCTGAATGGTAATTACTGATTTCATTGTGGCGTTTATCCGAATTCATGAGTGCAGAGTCTCATGACTAAATGCAGAGACCCATTATGTCATTATTTAACATCAATAATTTGCTCAACTTATAAGGTATATCTCCCACGTTCTTAGCGTGCCTTCGTGGTGTAACGGTCAGCACACTGAGCCAGAATTTCAGAGGTCCGTGGTTCGATTCCCGGCGAAGGCAATGCATATTTTTCATGGTTCCTGCTTCCAAAAATGCCTAATGTCTCTACAAACTGCATCCCTGTTTGCACTGAGAACATTTCTAGAGATGGAATCCAAAATATCTCGTAACTATGAAATACAAAATGTAAGCGCAAAATTATTTTTAAAAAATTTTGAAAACTCTATAGTAATAATTCTTGATGTTATCTGCAGTCAATCCTCAAAGTACAACCTCTTTCGACATAACACGAATTATATACAATATATAAACCAAATTTTTTAAACTGGAGGAAGAATATATTTTCGTTTTAAACTTGAATTTTAGAAATAATTTGTAACTCGGAAAACCGCAAGGTATAATGCACAAGTTGTCAGAAAGGAAATCGGAAAAAACATTTACAGAAAAGGCAAAATTGCCTTCTTTATAAAAGCAGAAGTCTTAAAATATCCAAACGAGAAAATTAGAAGTCATCATTATATTTTAAAATTGAATAGCGAACAAGCAAAACAAAAGGTATTACCAAAATTAATAGTACTTATTAGTTTAACTCCTAGATTCCTATATAATTCCTAGAATTCGATCTGTCAGATAGCCATTATGTGTTTTGCCATATTCAAAAAATTAGCATGCATTTAATTTCATTAACATAAGTTTTAATCGCAAACTCTTTGAGGCGAAAAATATATGTACTTCTTAATTACGAAGATTGCAGTAGTATACTGTATTACTTCTTGTCATCGAGAATTTATCTTTATATTATCCAAAATGGAAGTTATTATTTGCTAACATAACTTAGATTTCGGAAGAAATAGAAATTACGAAATGAATAAATTCTAAAAAATAATGTGCCATTGTTTATTAGAATATGAGTGCACTACATTATTTGAATACACACTTGTCGCAAAAACTAGATACTTCATAGATAATAATTTCATAGAAACAAAACCTACTTCTCATTACGAAATTGAATTTAATGTACTTCTGAAATTGAAATAATGTTAGGGTATCATTGAATGGCACGGTAAAACTTTACGTAAAAAGGTATTTACCTCAAATTTCCGCAATTCATGCACTGAATTAAAATAATCTCCTACGATGCTGAAATATCATTTTGAAGAATCTCTGGAGAGTAGATCTTTGGAATTTTTAAAGCTCTCGACTGCCTTAAGCTTTCGACAAAGAAAAGAAATAATCCTATTCAAAAACTATTCCGCAAGTAAAAGCAAGTTGATTTGTGCAGTTATTAGAAAGAGAAGATACATACATGATATGTTTTCTTCTTACCCTTTTTTGTATTAAGAATGGTCTTCCTTTGAATTATCATGGACTCCTTAAAGTGTTCGTGAAACGTTGTAAGACGCTAAATAGTTTTAATTTTCACTCAAAATTCAGAAGCAAATTCCTTAGATATATACAACTCTTTCAGCTGTGTTTCCTATACTACTGTTCGTATGTTCATTTGGCTACGACAAAGCAAGCCTGGGGAATAGCAAGAGATTTTACATTAGAACTGCATCTGAGGAAAATAGAAGTCTCATATATTTAGATATTACAATTCTACATTACCAAGTAGAAGTGTAATACAGCAGAACGTACAAAGATCAATTAAAATTCCTATACAGACGTTTATGTTGAAGCTTTATCTAAGATTCACTAATCAAAGGCCTGAACAACTGATATTGAGCCTTATGTTAGTCTATCCTAGAAAAGATGTAGTCCTTCATGGATTAAACTGCAAAATGTTAATTGATTGACCAGCACATTTCCTTTCAGTCTCATAATTGAGGTTTGCTGGCTTTTGATATTAAAAGATTGTTTATAATGATAGATTCTTAATCTGCTGCGGATCATCGGTGCAAGAGTGCCAAGCATAAAAATAAACCATTCCACATCATTTCCATGTATTAAGAGGTCAAATGTCCTGCCGTAGAATGCATATTTCTCTTTAAAGCCTAGCCATCCACCTTACAAATTGTTAATTCGACGTTATTCCTGAACCATATAAAACGACTGTTTTACAACTACAGAAAAAAAAACAGCTTTTGAAACAGAGAGTCAAGAGCTCATCTCTAAGCTCTTGATCTTTCATTTATAAAAATGTTTTAGCCTCTTCAATTCCCCCCTTTCTAATTAAATGAAAGATCATTTATCCTGCAAAATGAAATTTCTTACTAATTAGGTCAGCATAATATGAAAATTATTTTGCTTCAACATGGTCTTAATTCCATAAATACTTAATCTATAATGTTTTTCTTTTGCTAATGTTTGCTTTTACTGCTTTATGCTTGGTTTAATTCTACAGAAACTGATTTCTAATAATAATTTTAGACTCCTATAAGCACTGTGAAGCAGTTAAATATTTCTTTGTTCACTTCTTGTTTATTGAAAAAAATACAAAACATCAAAGCGTGAAAATTCTTCCTTTATTCTTTCAGGTATTTCTTCACTTACAGCACAGTTTATTCTAAGAAGGAGAAGAGGCTATTTTATCCTACAGATTTACGCTCCTTGCGCGATGATTGTTGGTGCTTCTTGGGTCTCATTTTGGATCAACAAAAGTGATGCTCCTGGTCGAGTGGCTGTGGGTAGGTTGAATTTAAAACCTTGATTTTAAAGGTGTATAAAAATCAGTTACTCCTGATATTATGTTGTTACATTTCGGGATCGCCTTGACAAAATCCTTATTTTCCCGCGTCTAACAATATTTATTTTCTATCTTAACGTAAGCAGCAAATACAGTTCAGAACTACCTAGTATTTCTTAGTAAGATATGACAATTTTAAGTCGTTTGATGCAAAACGAAACCTCAATAACTTGGCTTTCCTCAAGGCACTAAAGAAATGTGGAGTTACTAATTTTCTATAGATATGAAAACGGAATAGTAAAACGAAAATAAATAAAAATCAAATGTATTATAAATTATATAATCAATTTCTCTTATCTTATGAATAACAGCTTTTTTGTCTTAAAACTTTGTCCTTTAACTTAATTTAATTACAATAATAGTATTAATTATCACAGAAACACAAATAAATCGTAAACAAAACTGAATTTTAGGGATAACGACATGTTTAACACTAACAAAAAGTTTACGAGTTATAAATTCAAAGTATGGTAATGCTGCCTAGGTTTCAAGTGCACGTTATCGTTTTCAATTTTTCCTAGAGGACACAAAATTATATGTTTTATTTAAATGTTGAAAATTCTGCAGGCTGTATTAAAAGTAGCAAGATGACGTTGAAAGAAAAAGAGAAATTTTGTTCAAAAATCTCGCTGTTGTTTCTTATGTTTAAAACAACGGCATCATGTTCGCCAGATTAATCTGAAGGTAGGGTGCTTATGTTGTAATAAGAAATACCATATATTGCTATGTCGAAATATTTGTGTGAAGTATCTGTTGACGTTTTTAAAAAAGAGACAGACACCTGAGACAGACACTCTAATAAAGATAAGCTCTTGTCAATGTGTTGCAATCTCTAAACATTATGTTGATGGCAATCGTTAAGAATAAAAATGGGTAAAGGCACAAGTACGAGCAATAATTGATTCTGCTGTACAGTGTCCGTATTTATTGCAAGAACTAATAAAGAGATGGGATATAAAACTCAAAGTTATGAAGTCTTCAACATTTACTTTTAGGGAAAAATAGCACAGGTGTGTGTAATAATGATGTATTTACATTGTTTTTAACCAATGTTGATGGAATTTGTAATTTTAAAATTTTGAGTCAGATTGAGTCAAATTGTTACCTGCGAGACTGTGCGCATAACTTTTCTGCGAAAGAACATTTATGTAATGATATTCTCAATGTTGATGACAATTAAGGTTTGACTGAGGTTCTTATTGGCGCTGCTGTAGCAGGTAAATTTTTGACAAGACGTTATAACATGTTATTATGGGGACTATGAGCTGTTATGACTCAGCTGTGATGTGCTTTGATGGATCTAATAACAAAAAGCTTTATCTGAAGAGAGCTGTTCATTATAACCTATTTATTATTCCTTAAAAAATTACATTCACAATTGTCTCCAATTGTAATTGGTTACTCTTGGCATTATTGTTTCTTCTGTGCAAAAAACAAGATTAGAGCTTCATGAGGCTACTAGAAAGTACATTTTAGAAACTATTAGTGTAGAGAATACTAATTTTGTTGTGCATTTACCCTGGATAGTAAATCATTCTCCTTTGCCTGATAATTTATTGTTGAAGAGGCTGAATACAACAGTAAAACGTCTGAAATTACCATCCCAGTATTACGAATACGAAGAAGTGTTCAAAAATGGGCAAAAGGAAGGAGTTATAGAGAACGTTTGAGATAAGTAAAAGGTTCTGGTACTTACCAGATCATCATATCGTGAAAAAAAGTAGTACGATTAAAATCATGCTACTCTTTGTTTAAATTATTGTATCTGTGTAAAGTGCATGCTTCAGACTCCATGCAAATTATATTAACATTTTAATTTCATCATATAAGACTCTGAGTAAGGAAAGAACGTAAAGCTTGAAAGAGATTACTCTTGAGGTTTCTTGGAATTCTAAAGAAAGCAGTTAGTTCGCGTTCTGAGCTTGTAGAGATGTTTCCAAACCCATGAGTCAAATTCATGACGAATGTTTATTAATGTGAGAACAGGTTTAGTTTGATAATGTTGAGAGTTGAAATATATGTGTAATGCTTAAAATAAGTGCGAAAAGAGAAGTGCAGTGTAAATACTTTATGTTATAAATCTGGAGTAAATAAACTGTGTTATAAAAATTATCTTCTGATTCCAATTCGAATCTGATTCGGTTGGAGCTTCAGTTGATAGTTACTGGAGTTCCAACCCGCTTATATATTCTTTTGAGGTAGCAAGAGGAAATTCGAGGTTTTTCGTGTTTGGCGAATCGCCGTTTTTCACCCAAAGTGACGTTTTAAGAAGGAAATAAAAGATATTCAGTCAAGATTACGAATTTGTGATTTCTTTAAGTTCTACTCAAGGTGTACGACAACCAGTCAACAGAATACAGTCTACTAAACACCAATAACGGATCATTCAGTGTTTAATGTTTTACATTAGTTTTGAAATACAATAAGGTTTGTGGTTCTTTGAAATGTCAGAAATTATTTATAATTATTAGATAAAAGTATTAATTAATTCCTGCACTTTACTGAAATGATTTTTCTAAGTTATGAAAGCTACCAGTCATTATGCATAACTAAGTTTGTGTTATGTATTACTTATTTCAGTTGTGATTTAAATTGTTTTAAAGGTAATGATTTAACTTATTTTGCTTCAGACTTAAGGATTAATTTGTTTTCATTTTTTGTTGTAGTTGAACTTAAGTTTTTCTTTTGCTTTTGGAAGAAATATATAACTTTTTTTTTCGATTTCTTTAATTGGTTTTCTTTGTAGAGTGGTATGCACACGTTTGAGAGTTCTCTTGGTTTCGGTTCTTAGTTCTTCCTTAGGAAGTTTTTCGGCTGGTCCGAACTTTCATTCTTGGGTTGAAATAAGGTTGCAATTAATTTTTTTTTGGTTTTCCTGGCAAGGGGACGCTTTAGTTTAGGATTACTTGTGAGTAAGCTACTGAGTTCCGTTTCTGGAGTTTTTCGCTACGTGTTGGTACTTCTGTTTCAGTTTAGAGCTTAATTTCTTATAAGCGTTTCTGGTTCATGCTGGAGTTGGTTAATTAGAAATAAAAGCATGTATTTTTTTTTTATTCAATAGTGGTTTAATTTGGTTCTGGTTTGTGAGCATTTTGTTTACCAAGGTAATAAATAAGGGTATTTATGACACTTCACTCCTGCTGTTTGTTTTGAGTTCGGTTCATTTGAGTTGTAACTAGATTTTTGCTTATTTTTGCTTAACTGATTGCTTTGTGTGTAAACTTAATTTTTTTTTATCACTGATCTCCGCGACAACTAGTTGAGTTGAATATTTGTTTGGTACTTAACTTGCTAATGTTTTTGGAAATGCTGTTTTTCTGCAAAAATTTTTGTGCCGGTTCGTGGGGGGAATGTTGTGTCGCGAATTCTGTGTTTTTTAATTTAAGTGTTTTTAATGATTTAAGTAATCCATTATTTAAGTATTTTATTTGTATTTGTATTTGGTTTTTTTTAAGTTTGAAATTGTGAAGAGCGTAATGAATATATATATTTGGAAAGTGTGTACTTAAAATCATTAAGCAATTATTTTTTCCTTCAACGGTCAATTTTAACGCAGAGAGGGGAGCGTCTTCTAACGGAAGTAACATCTGTGGGAAATGCCTTTTAAGATGACAGTTGCAACATTGAGTAGTATATCGTTGTTCTCTTGTCTTTGTTCCAAAAGTGGGAAAGTGAATACTGTAGCCGGACCTCCCGCGGTGATGTCGCCTTGTTTATGGCCTCGCTGGAAGTTGTAAATTGAATCTTTGAAAGGGCAGTTTTTGTTGTTTCTTATATTTTTCGCTTGTTAGCAGAGGGGGTCGAATGTTTAGTTTCCAGTTTTTCGCAGGTGCTACTGTAGACAATGACTTAATTCTGATTCGTTTGGGGGTTTGAACTTGTCCTATTAAATTATATTGAAAAGTCTCGGATTGGCAAGAATTTAATTTTATGTGTAACTTTGGACCTATAATTGTAGGTGGGAGGAGAAACCGAGTTTTCCTCGGTTGTTGCGCGAGTTTTGAAGTCAGTTTTTACCAGAGTCTTCGAGTTTTTGGAGTTGAATATTTAGCAGAGAGGGCCTTTGGCCTGCGGCCAGGCCTACCCGGGCTTGGGTGGCTGGCGCTAGCGTTCTGCGGACGAACTCGGCTTTTAGCTGAGGAGATTTGCGATGCTGCACTTGTACCCCGACGGGTGGCTCACGTTTGCGATGCGGCATGATGTGATTAATAGAGAATTTTCTTCTAATTTGCGAGAAGTAGAACTCAGAGCGAACTCTTCCGAGTTTGAAGCGGGTTTTCCCGTAAAACGGAAGTGTAAGGGCTCGTACCTAAATGAAGCTCTCTGTTCGTGAGAAGGAAAAGTATCATCGTTCTGTACCCGGAGGTTCTCCTTCAACTTTAATGTTTTAGAATTTTGATTGCCGAGTTTTCATCTTTGAAGTTCTACAAGAGGTCATTTTTCGTGGGCTTTTTGAATTTGATTACCTAAGATCCAGTTCAAGGCGGAATTCATCTGCAGCGGTTTCTCCTTCAACTTTAATGTTTTAGAATATTGATTGCCGGTTTTTTTTTCATCTTTGAAGTTCTACAAGAGGTCATTTTTCGTGGACTTTATTGTAGCTCATTACCAAGATCCAGTTCAACGGCGGAATTCCTCTGCAGCCTATAGCTTCTTATCATGATGATCCCGAAAGTCAACTGTGGGTTTTTTTTTCATAAGATTATATTTTTTTTAGTAGTTTAATTTAAACTGTTCTTGCTTAATCTGGGGAGAAAGAGGAAAATTTAGTTGAAAAATAAGAAAAAATAAAGGGGGGAAGAAGAAGATTGTTTGTGTCTTGGTAGAATTTAAAGTTATTGTCAAAAATAAGAAATTTATGTAAATTGTAATTTCTATAGAAGTTGTTTTAAATGATTAATTTAATGTATTTCAGTATTTCTAAGTAACCGTTATTGTGTTAAAAAAAAAAAAAATTGTTATCTTGATAAATGACTCTTGGAGAAATTTAATGTGGAATATTAATTGCATTTGTATGTAAGGGTAGTCTGGCCAGGTCTCCCATAAACTTATCCTAGATAATTAATAAATGAGTTTGATTATATGTTATTACTTGCATTTTTTTTTTTGTGTGTATGTAGTTGGTCTGTTCAGTCACTCCATTTGTTTGAGCCGGGAGGCTTTTAAGAAACATGGAGATTTTTTTGCTTGGGGTTATTGAAAAATGTTCATGCATTTTAGGGTACTCACAACGCGCCCTGTTTTAGCAAATGTGTACTAACCACTTATTAATGTTACTTTGAATGTGTTTTAAGATAGAATTTGAAATGACTTTTAGGTGCCAGGAAAGTTAAAACTAGTGCTTGATTTTTAGTAGCGGAACTGATTGATTGGTGTCTGAATATTTCTTCTCTGGTGCTTATGAGGTTTTTGCTATGAAATGAATATGAATTATTCTTGAGTTTATTTTAAAATGAGTGAATTATAGAAATGCTTGGTTGAGATTTAGTATTTAATTTTACCGAGTTCCAGAGAAGATTTATTCCAGCTTCCTTTTCAGGTTAAGTTTATTAAGAAGAATTTGCTTTGCCTTGCTATGTGTGAATTAACTGCTTTAAGAAAAGTTATATTTAATATTATTTTGAGTCAGATCAACCAATTAGTTCCTTCCTCTATTTTCTAACCAGTGCATTTTAGTAAGTTTATATTTAAGTTTTATTTTAGTTTTAGGTTGTCCGGCACCTAGAGAGAGTGAATAAGAGTTAAATTTTAAAAAAGTTAACAGTAAAAAACCCCTTAAGGATTTATAAAGGATTTCTCTCCTTAACATTTGTATTAAATGGAAGGCAGGAAGTTTTTCTAATAACTCTATAACTCTAATCTTGAGATCAAGCTACTTCATGAAACAGTGAAAGCGAGGACTTTAGTAGAGCGTACGAAAACGATATGCCATCCAAAACGCATAAAGATATAGGATGCATATAAAACAACTAGTTAAATGACAAAGAATACAACCATTTATATACAGTCTGAGTTGAGATAGAGTGAATTTTTGCAATGGCTATGAAATAATTTTGTTAAGAAGAAATTTCATAGAGTTCGTAATACCTGGACATTTGTAATTGCAACTATATTTCGCATTAGATTTCCTGCAATAGCCGTCATTATCAACGCTACATCATCATGTTTGGATGAGTCATTCTTTATGCTGCAAAATAACAACAACAAAATTGAATACGCAATGCAATCTCATTTATTTAGTGGAAATATGAAAACATAAATCTTTTCTTTAATATGCTACAAATCATGCTTTCTCCCAAACACAGATAACGTTTTGAGAAGTTCTTAGCATTAAGAATAGAGAACAGTTTGAAAAATACTAATTATTTGAACGTTTGTATACTCCGAACCATAGTCTGCATACTATGAAATGTCTTTCAATTTCAAAAGTTGAAAGTAATAGTAATATCCTGTCTGATTAATAACTTGTCACTCTTATTTAGAACTCTAGCTTAGAAATAAAACTACAGTCAGAAGTATTTTACTGATGTAAAAGGAAAAAAGTAAATTTGATAACTCTAATTTCTAAGCAACTTGATATTTCGTTCTTCAAAAATCATCACCAACTTCAATTAACCGGATAAAATGGTCTCCGATTTTATGCTAATTATCCCGATTATTTACATAAGTTCTTGGATTTATTTCACCAGTTTTGCTCATATCTTAGTCAGAATTATATAAAATTAATTTCTCTCAAATCTTACTAAACGTGTTTTTAATTTTGAAAAATATTTTCATTTATCAAAGAATTTATTAAGGTTTTTCTCCTTTTCTCTGTATCTAATGGTTATTTTTAATACTTATTTCCATTTTTCAGGAGCAACTACAGTTTTAACGCTTGTAACCATGGGATTTGGAGGACGATCTTCCTTACCACGAGTTGCTTATGCTACAGCTATAGATTGGTTTGTTATTTTATGCTTCTCCTTCGTATTTGCTGCCATGGTTGAATACGCATGCGTGAATGTTGTTGACAGAAATGACTTACTGAAACGACAAAGGAAGAAGGAGTTCTTGATACAACATGGAATTTCTGAAGTTTGTGTTTTTAAGTTTTCATAAGTTATTCAATTCTAATGTTAGTGAAATTTCTGTTATACTTGCTTTCTCTTCTGTTCATGCAATGTAATTAATCCTATCTATTACTCTGCTACTGTCTTAATTTCTTGTGCGACATTTATCTGTATTCGTTGCATTATTTCGACAATGTTTTACAACTTATTTAAGAAACTGCATTAAAAACATTTGCTCAAAACTAGTAAATAAAAGTTAAGGAAAATCTTATATTTTAATATGAATAACCAAAAAAAAACATTAAAAATAATTTTAATACTTGGGCAGCTAAAAGTCAGAAAGACCATTAAGGAAAGAGATAAAGTCGTAATCTACAAAATATAAAAATAATATTCAGAGTCACATAACTAGGATAGAGCTCTTGTTTTGAAATTTAAATTGCTACTTAAGTTTTATAAATTTATATAATTTAAAAATTACACAACTTACTCAGTTTTGAAATATCTTTGCCAGAATTCGAAGAATTTCACCTTCTGAAATTCCATGTTATACATTTCTGTACTTCTACTGCTACATGATTATTCTTAATAAAAAAGTACTTACTTAACATATTTTTCTATTAAATACAATAAATTTAGCTATCCGTTGGTGATTTATTATTTTCTCAATTTTAGTATAAATAGCTTTTTAAAGAATCTTGGATCCCAAATTCCCATGATAGCCCCCTGAGCCCCTAAATGCAATGAGAAAATGCAGTTAGTTTTTGCTAACATCATTTAAAATACGGTACTCAAGATATAGTTTTAAATTAGTGAGAGTATTAAAAAATTTTATTGGTTTCAGGTAATATACAGGCAACTTAAAAAGTTTTTAAATAAAAGTTTAGATAATTTTCAGTTAAATTGAAATGATTATAGGAATTCTTTCAAAAAATGAGAATAATCTGCTTTTAATGAAAGAACAGCA
Organism: Stegodyphus mimosarum; assembly: GCA_000611955.2. Classification (NCBI taxonomy): domain Eukaryota; kingdom Metazoa; phylum Arthropoda; class Arachnida; order Araneae; family Eresidae; genus Stegodyphus; species Stegodyphus mimosarum. The sequence continues at coordinate 110,350 of KK119665.1, forward strand.
AATTTTTAACGAGCTGGTAAACAAGTACTGATGAATGTATATTTTCTCAATGTGACGTGAATACCTCTTTAAGAACCAACAAATGATAATTTCTACTCTTCGTTACTTTGTATGTTAAAACAGTCCTTTAAACTGCACCTTAAGAAAGTTGCTGCTTTTGGACTAAAAGCAAACAGGCCATATGTTTAAAATAAAATAACGTTAATTTATTTTAAATTACTTTTGGACTTATTAATTAAACTTAACAGAAACGTCTCTTTCTAAACCCCAAATTTTAAACATCTATCCTCATTTTAATCTTTAATCTTGGTTTCCATTAGGGATTTCAGTTTATTTGAATTCATAGTTTTTCTGAATTTTTAACATATTAAATTCTTGAGGCAAAATTTGACGTTTACGGTTCCGATCCCCTGAAAATTATTTTTCGTTAGTTATAAAAGTAAATATTTTCACTTCCAAAGTAAAGCGTTGTACTATTCTTCGGTCTCAAAAACATTTTATTTATAAGACAATAGCAGCAAAATCAAAATTCAGAACCTATGGAAAAATGATGGCACTTATATCAAGATTCATAATCTATGAGACAATAACAAGAGCTAATTCAAGATTCAGATTGTAATTTTGTCTAACTTAAAAAATAACTAGATGCTAACCATGTAAATCGACAGCGAAACATACCATTTTACATTACTGCTACAGGTGAATAAAGAAACGAATACCTCAATCGGCCCTGCGAGCAGATTTTTTGTTTGTATTCTATTAGTTATATTAATGCAACAGGTAATTATCCAATTCATTTATCATCAATATCAGAGAGTGAAAACTGCCACCATTAGAAAACTGAAATATGGTGTGAGTATTGATTAATCGCCAAGAATTTCTAATCACAGGTTACGATCTTTGAACAAGTAGAAAGAGAAATTACTGTAATGTATTCATGAAGTATGAATTTTGATTATTTAAAGACTTTCCTAACAGCCAAACAGTTGTGTATGGGGAGGTAATGGACTATGCTGAAAATGTTTTGCGTCATTTAGAGTAAACAAACCTGAGTTACTCAAAATGGGAATCAGATAGGTTTCACCATTGAACAAAATATCAAAATATGATATAATTCCCGTAAACCCCTACAAACAGAATTCTTGCTTTAACTATGATATTGACAAATGTTGTCTGTCAATGTTGCCAGAAACTTAGCGTTTCCTTGTATGAAGGATGTTGTAAAACGTGTGCTAGAAGAACAGGTGAGAAAAGTAAACATTATTCCTTATTCAAAAAAAGGAAATATCTTGATGAACTTAAAACATATATGATGATACTGAGAAGGAATAGTGGAAAATTAAAACAATTGAGTTGTTTCTTGTTTCTGTGTCTTGACTTTTATTGCTAGACATCTGGCAGGTAACGAGATTCAACTTTTACTAGATCCAGACTCTTGCACACTTATCAGATATGTTTGGGAAATAAATCAGAATAATTTCTGAAACGCCTTTTAAAGTTTCAAACAAAACTGAGTTTCTGATTAAGCAATGTGGTTTTTAGAATTCATACAAAGAGGAACAAGTGAAGAACATAAAACTTCATAGAGTTTCCTGTCTACTGCTGTGGCAGGAAAAGAGTGAGGAAATAACTGAGCATATGAAAATTCTAAAAGGCATCTTGCCAGAAGTCCTTTTGAACCATGAAGGAAACAAAACTGTGGATTACAGCCCTTGAAAGATGAATACTTCCTGGTTGTCAAAGAAGCAATCAAGGAAACAAGGGAATATTTTCTTGATTGCCAGTGCAAAAATTTTGAGTAATGTTACTTTAAATACCAGATTTAAAGAAAGAGCACTTATTAATATCGGGCAAAACAAGAACACAAATTTATGATTAAGATGCTTATTTTATCCTTTTCGAATGCGGAAGTAGCAAAGCTATCCGTTTTTATGTTTTTATTTAAAATAAATGTCGCAGGTAGTTGAATGCAATCCAGATTTAAGACTGTGCATTATATAAATACGAAAGTTATTTATTAAAAAAAAACTACGTTTCTTAAAATAATCTCAAAGTCTCACTAACCATTTCTTGCATATAAAATATTTCCTGCGTGCTGAATGGCTATCAAGTAAAATTAATTTATGAAAAAGAGTTTTAATTTATTAATGTCTGGAAAACTTCAAAAAATTTATCAATATATTTTCAGTTATTAGTAAATTAAAAGAAACTAATAAAATAGACTGTTTAATGCAATGTATATTTATGAGTTTTGTGATGTATTTGATTGTATCTATCCAAAGCATTGTGAACAGACTGTGCTTATTGTGTACATATGTACATTTAGGGTTCAAAATATAAAATTTATATTTAGATTTATATTTTGAACTCTAAATGTATAAATGCAAGATATAAAATACGTAAATCGGCTTTATAATTCTATTTAACAATAGGCTTTTAATTCCTCATTTTTAATTTTAGTATTTCCTCTCTTTATTCTGAAAATCGCAATGACTTTCCTGGACTGCGTCATTCCTAACATTCATAAGGCTTGCGTAACGCTGATGATGTGGCTAATTGCGAACTTGAACTCAAAATTTTGGGCACTGAAACTTTTCCAACTTAAATCAAAACTTTCCCCTTGGTAAGTTTCCATATTGGATAAATGCGCACTTTCATCTTGAACTTCCGTGCTACTTGGACGCTATGTCTCATCCTGACTATTTAAGCAGACTACAGCCGGAATTTGCTGCGCAAATCTAATAAACTAATGAGCTCAAGTGAGGCAATTTTCAATTACCTTAATTGTTATATGTCTTACCCGCATACCGCATGACCACATTCGCAACAAGCGCGTTTTTCAGGAAATATTCAGCCTGGAATCGCCCGTGACCGTTTGATTGACCATGTTTTTACCAAACAAAGTGAATGAGAGAATTTATCTAGTGTTTTTATGAGAAGTTTCGAGAGATTTGTTGAAAAATTTTAAATATTATTTATTGAAAAAATTATTATTTATGATGAAATTATGAGATACAGTTTATGGGGAAATCTGTCATAAAGAAGAAGAGGTAATTAAAAGCTTATATACTTGTTAAATTTGTTCTAAAGTATGATTCATTTCTTATTTTAAAAGGAACTGAGTACGATCACTGACTTTCGTTTCAGGCAGATGAGCTACCCAAGGAGAACGGTGAAGACACTGAGCTGACAATAGAATCTCAGAATCATCACAAACCGCCCATAAGAAACGCGCGAAAATGCCGTTTATTTCCAGCAAAGAGAAAGAAAACGTATCGAGAAATACGTTCCAAGATGATGAACAAATGTTATCCAGATAGGGGAAGCCGTATTGATGCATACGCTCGAGTTTTGTTCCCATGCGCCTTCGCGTTATTCAATGTTTTATATTGGACGTTATATCTTTATACAATCGATGACGAAATACCAGACAATCTTTCAATCTGAGCTTCTTAGGACAATGCATTCTTCAAATATATTATAATTTCAAACTTCCATTCACGTCAGTGTTTGACCGTCAAATAATTCGTAATTTAATTGGCTGTTTTATACTTCATCTCTTTCATCATTGGTTTCAAACACATGAAAATAGGTATCAGTATATTAAAACAGCATCTATTTAGAACAAAGCAACAAAATAAGGATAACATCACTGTAAAGCTAGAATGAATTGCGTCTGGATACGTCAATATTTTTGATAAATTATCATATTCAGAAGTATTTCCAATCAACTAACCCCGTTAACTTCAGTGTATTAAAAGTAATTTAATGGAATAAATGCTATAATTAACATTTTAAATTAACGTTAACATTCTATTTTAAATCAAGTGCTACAGAAAAAACACGCAATGTTCATCGTGATATATAATCATCTGCTATTATTTTTCTTAGGAGTTCAACTAAAATTATGCCAACATTTAATGTACTGCATAATCATAAAATTCAATTTACATTATTTTTATTGTTACTGCTGCCAAATTAAGCACGTGATATAATTTTGATTTCGGAGGTAGAACCAGACCGACACCGCAGACTTCCCATATCACAGTGCATATGACACGCTTTTTTTCCTCCGAAACGTGTTACAATAATCATCGAAAAATTCATAATGTCGAATAATTTCGAAAAACTATGAGGTGTGATAACGCATAGTAACTGATGAGGATTCTTGTCAGAGCATATCACTAAGAAATATATGTGACTGTTAAAAGGTTATTGAATTATTTTAGAGCTAGTTGGTCGTTATGTTTAAAATGATCTTACTCAGAGCTGTATAGAGCTTGTTCTGATTGACGTATTTCTTTGAAACTTAGTATATATCTTATGTGGATCATGTGGTAAAAAAACGTGTTGTAAAAATATTTCAAATTTTAACTTTCAGGTGAAAATGAGGCACATAAAATGCAACTAACACAAACTGGAAACGTATAATTTTTATGTGATTTGGTTTGATTTAAGGTCCAGGTCCCGTTCGCGTAATGGCAGACCGCACATTCAGTTGAACAATGTTAAACGAAGTACGCATACTGCGCATGCCCAGAAGAGAATTTGGCGCAATTACGGCTTTGGCGTCATTTTAAAAGAAGATGAATATGGTACATGGTTGATGTTCTGTTATCTGGACGTAAATAGTTCGAGACTTTAAAACTTGTTAGGTTGGCTGTGCGTTGCTTCATTACTTAGGTGTAAATATCAGTTGTAAACTCCCCAAATTTTCGTTTAAGAAGGATTACAAAACAGGAAACATTACATGATGCTGTTTATGGGTTGTACTTCTGAGGAATAAAAGCAATCGATTATTTACCATGTGTTCCATTCATAAATACTTCAACAACTTAAGAAATATATCTAGTTTAAATTACTGAATGAAAGCCAAAGAAATTATTACAAATAACTGATACTAAATGTAATGTTTATGAACAAAATTAACCAAAATGAAATGAAACAGAAGCGAGTGCAATAAGCGCAAAAAAAGTGCCCATAGTAATACAATCGTAAAGAGTCGCTAAGGCCTACATGACGAACATGCTTGTGTAAGGTTGTTTATTTTATTCGCCAGTATTTTCTCCCACGCCAACGGTACACTATTGAGCATGCGCAGTAAGCGAAATTCGGTAACATTGATCAACTCAATGTGCGGTTTGCCATTACGCGTCCCGTTCTACCTAGCAAATTAATGCTTACTCATAAAGTCGTATTGGAGTATCGAAATGAAGGCCAGCCATGCTCCCTATACATATTACAGAAATTTTAAAACTAAAAAAATATGTCTATAAACTATGTGAAATTTATGTAATCAAATAAATTAAAAAATACAGGAATAAGGGTGCAACAAAAAATTTTAAAAATAGCCAAAACTATTAGCTGAAATAGATATATAGGGATAACCATTTTACCCATTAGATCTCAGCACATACACACAAACCAACAGATAATGTGAATAGGAAATAATTGATATTGCATTAAATGAGTAAAATAGAATTTTACACTCACACTTCAAGCACTTCTACTCCAGTATTACAAATTATTTTGACTATCAAATTCGCTAACACAACCTTGTATTTGGCGTACATTCACTAAAAGCACACAATCGATTTCGAGGGCAGCTACAGGTCCCTCTTCATCAGGAGAACAAAATACAAGAAGGGGAAAGAAAGCTGAGTAACGGCTTTTTATACTCTCGGGTAGAACCACGCGCGAGGAGGCAACGCCATCTATCGAGAAAAATAATCATCAAGAATTATGTTAATAGAATTTTAAAAGCGCTAGGAAGGACTGGATTAGACTTAAAATCTTAGACTTATTTTGACTATTTTTATTGGACTGGATTAGACTTATTTTGACTATTTTTCGTGAAAACGAATTTGCTTCCCCATAAAAGTTTTAGACTGTTTGCTGATTGTAATCAAGACATAAATCCCTTCCGCTCTACGTTAGTGGTCATGACTCAACGAAGTGTAGACTGTCTCCAACAATATTACAGTCTTTAGACTGATTAGAAGCTCAGAGGAAAATCTATTAAAATAGTCCGAGAACCGTCCATGAAAAATAATAACTTGGTTTAAATAAATATCATTATATATTTTCATATTCTTAAATTCACATGAGTTTCAAATAATTTTTATTATTCTCCCAGTACTGATTCAATCTTCATTAATTTCGTTTTTTTATTTATTTTAAATCTTTCTTTTTTGACCCTGGAATATAATTAAGTAAACTTTCAACCGAAAGTGCAGTTTTCTTTGCCAGTGCATCAGCTCTCTTGTTGCCATAAATCTTAACATAAGCTTTAATCCGGTGCAATTTAAGTTATGTCTTTTGCTTAGCTCCTTTTTTTTGGTTAAACATTTCAAAATAATTTATTTTGATCGCCTTGAATAGAGAATGCCAGTGCATTAAACATTTTGCGTCTGAAAATAGCCTTAGAAATGTTTCTGTCCCCCTTTTCGCACCTGTCAAGACCCATTTAGAAAATCGCCTCCTAATCACATTCAATCTCAAGGACGTTGAATAGCTTCAACCTATCCAGGAGAAAGAATTATTTTTTCCTCAATTCTCTTATCTAAAAATTAACAAGGACGATCCCGTAAAATACGCTTTCAAATGAGCAGTAGTTCCCACTGCAAAGACAGCTGAAAAGGAGGTTTGTTTATTTGCCTATGGCAAAGAACTCGAGAACTAAAGGCCCGGATGCCTTCGTGGAGGAATTTTTAATGGAAGCTGGCTCGTAAAATCACAAAAATGCCCATACAGTCAACCCTCTCACCGAAGCATGAGCCCCGGTCCGAAATACAGTGTTCTGCGACTTTGGTACCTCGGAAGCTGGTAGGTAGGAAAGGAAGAGAAGTGGTTTTCTATTTCCGTCTTAACGGGATCAGTTATGTCTTTTTACTTTCGCAGCATCCTGGGGATTTAAAAACACGAAGCAACGAGTCTCTAGGGTAACGATCCAGGACCCATCTTGTTGCTGACCCCCGGACGAACGTATCTTGTTACTGACAACTAACTACACTTTTCAAATCGACGGATCTGTCTCGGTTAAACCAGTGAAGCGGTTAAAACGAGCAGGGTTGCAATCAAAACCATAATATATTGTAGTTTAGCTTGATATACAGAGTTTATATTTTCTAATACATAGCGTATTTCTAATACATAATGTGATTTCCAGGCTGTAAAAGTAATCTGCGGATACACAGCCACCACCCTTGTTATATCCAGATCAATCAGTATAAATGCCAATTTCACCATTCTAAAAAATAATTTTTTGAACATATACCATATCTTTTTCAGGACAGTAACGATGTTCTATCTGTCAAAGCAAGATTTAGCTACCATTTAATTTTCAATTTTTTATCTATTTTCTGAATTTTTCTATCTAATACAATTCTGCTATATCCGACATCAGAACTAAAATCGCATTGTGACGCATACATTAAAATCGCATACATTGTGACACTACTACCATTCAATGAAATCTTTTCCACAATATTCTCTGAAACCATGAACTCAATACCCTTTCACCAGATGCCACAATTTATTTGATTTAATCAATTGACATTCAAGCTTTAAAATTGTTGAAACTATATAACTCTAAAAACACAATATAATAAAGACGATAAACTCTGTTATGTCCCTTCTAAAAGATTTTATTTTAGAACAATAAAAATTATAAAAATTTGAATAATAAACATTAAGAGCAAGAATTAAAAATGAGGCAAAATCCGAGAAACCCGTAACAAGTAGAAATGTTGTGTACAGCCTCAAAGAAAATTCCAACTCAATGTTAAAAGGCTAAATTTTAAAGGTTTGGTGCGCCAAATCAAAGGACAAGGAGTTGCTTTGCTACGATGTTCTTAATTTTGAAAAAATCCTCCAACTGAAGCGTAGTTCGTGATACACTCAGTGCACTTAAATCATGCTTTTAACAGATATTTCGTAGTTCTTATAGATTCGGAGACCAAATACACTTAAAGCCTCTTGATAAATAACTAATTAAAATATTTTGCGCAAGGATACATAAATAAAAACCACAACTATTTGAGCTCACCCGATTGTGCAGCTGCATGGTGATGGTTACGAAACAAATGAAAGGTTACAGAATATGTTACAGTTTTTAATCATAGCAATTTTTCAATATGTATTTGATTTGTGTCAATCACATGTTCAAAGAGCGTTCTAGCATATTCAACAGTAGCGCAGAGGGATTCTTGAGGAACTGCAGCAACATGGGGTATCATGCTTGCTTTCAGTTCAGTCAGAGTCCATATGACACAATCCTTCAGGAATCTCTGTATCTAGAAATTACAGAGGTTTCAGTGAAGAGAATGAAAGTCTAGACAATCAGAAAACTTTTCGAAGTTACTCACGGACTTCTTCCACGGTTTCATGTAAAATCTGTTGCTGGGTTTTGCAAAGCAACACTTGAAATTGCGTAATCCTTTCAAGTTTATTAATCATGTTCTTTAAACTATTCTTCGACATATGCCCTTTTTGCAAATCTTTCAAACATCGATATTCCTGAAGTGCATCTAAATAATTACTACAATTAATTACTATAGTTCTGATTAGTAAAGCTTGATACTTCTTCTCCAAAGTTATGATGAATAATGGTTTTACAGCATTTGACTAGTAGCGTTTTCAAGAGCTCCTGACTTGCATAACGTTACTTCTACATTTCCCCACAAAAACAGCCATCTACAGGTCGAAATCTGAACTATCACTTTTATTGCAGTTTCCTTTTTTTCCTTGTTCCGTATAACTTATATATCAGGGTAAATGAAATATGTTAACCAGAACGGGCTATCTGAGTTGGTTCACTTTAATTATATCTATCCTGCTTATAATAACAGCATTACTCTAATTTTATACAGAGCAAGTTTCAAGTCAAAGAAGATCATAGACCACAATTTAAACATACTCTCATTTTCTAACCTCAAATAGCTAGATAATGCCAACCTAAGCAACTGAAAAATTACTTCTGTTTCCTAAGATCTCATTTGAATTTACTTTGATGTGCTGATTAACATTCTAGACAGTCTTTGGATAGTTGTTGGATAGTCTGGACTCTGGGAAGATTAATATCTAGACAGTTACTGGTACAATTAAAAAAAGTTTATAAAAACTGAAAGCACGAACAAACGTTTTTGCCTTCACACCGGAGTCTCTGAAATGTTCCGCTCAAACGTTCACTTGAATAGTGGTACAATATATTTATTTTTGTAAAATAACTGAAATAAAAGTTTTACTATTTTGACTATTTTCTTTGTGTTTTAGAAAAGTAGTAAGAAAATCTATGTAATTTTGCAAATGACAGATATCAACCAATATTGCTTCACATCTTATACATTATTTCTAGAATCCGTCATTCCAAGAAAAATAGTTTAGTAACATAAGAGAGACAAAGTACACGAAGATCAGTGTAAATAGAAACAACAGTTAACGAAAAACCTTTTTTTTTACAAGGCAGCTACTTTTTTATTGAAATTTTAGAGAACATTATAATGGAAATTATACTAATAGTTTTAGTAACAAACATTTTATAATTACGTATATGGTACATTTATAGGGCTCGTGAAGAATACCTTTTTGTAGTCTTTTGCTTTTTATGTATCCAGACTATCGCACTCATAACATATACTCAGAGGTTGTTTCAAAGACAGCGTACAACTGAAAACCTTTTGAAAGGTTTGTGGTGGAACCATGACTATAGTAACTGTGACTGTGGTTTCTAACTATGGTAAGTGCAGTCACGAGACACCTTTCAGTAAAGGAACGGAAAATTTAATTTTTTTACGATTTCTTTAGAAAGTCTCATTCTATTAAAATTTTGTTTTAAAAAAACGATCATTACTATTCAAAACTGCCATTGATAAAAGTGACTTAAGGCTCCATCATCCAAAGTAAAAGATAACAATTTAGGAGTAGAAAAAGGTTTTGAATATTAAATTTTGAATTTTAGCATTTCAACAAACGACATTTCTTAAACCAAAACTCTAAATTAATGCTTTTCATAACGTGAAAGTTGTCATTTAAAAGCTTTAATTCGCAAACCTAACATATTGCAGTATATGTTATACGGTCGAAAGGTTAATGATATGTAGATTAGTTTTGATCGCATGAGGATGAATGTCCGTTTGCTTGATTAACCCTGCGTATACAAAACATTATTACTGATACTTGGATAGCTATTCATCTCATTTAAGGATCTGAGGTTCACAGGTATTTATTTAAAGGTAATTGGTAACTGAAAGGAGAACAGCCCCAACAGGCCGAAACTACGTTTATATTTTTAAGGCTCACAGGGACTTGCCCAGCCAGTAGCAACCGTGAATCTTAAAAAATTAAAATAAAACAACACATTTAAAAAGACAGCTGATGAATATAAAACGAAAGTAATACCTCAAACCGATATTTCAAATTCGAAATTTCCTGCTATTTATCTCCCTAATAATTTTCTCTTCCACTGTCTTTAATTTTGTAATTTTTAAAATCAGTTTCCAGATCGAACTGATGATTCCGCAAAATATTCTTAGTTGCTAGACAGGTATCGACGAAGTGGACATTATTGCCCTGAATATTACAAATTTTTCAGTTTTCATTTTCTTGAAGTTAAAATCTAAATACATAAGCCGGAAATCGTCCGTGTCCGGTAAACATATTATTTACATCAGCATTATTGCATATTCCCATCTTCTGATTAATCTCAGGATTTCGTATCTAGCCCATTGCTCTATTCGGATGATTTCCATCTTTCTTTCCAATGTTCAATAATTTATCCTTTCATCAACATAGTAGTTTTGTAACGTTTTAGTTAAACTAACCAAGTTTTATTTTAATTTAAATCTGTCTATCTCCTCTCTGCTTCAACTTCCCGTCAGAAGAAGCGCGCGGTTTCAGCTTATGCTAATTTTGAAGTACAGCGAAGTACTATTTAAGCCAGAGGTAGAAACCTCTCGGTGTGTGAGAGCTTAGTCTCAGATCACGGTCACGCCGCTCAACGTTCGCCTGACCAGCTAGCAGTTTAAATTTATAAGCCATAGTGCTTACTACGTGATAGCACTGTAAAACATTTTGAAGTGCGTTAGTATTAGTATATCTTGCTACGCACCCTTTTAGGTAGAGGCCAACTTCCCGCGAATTGCTCTGCGAAGCAACCTTCGATTTAAGTTCTATTTTAATTTAGTTAAAGTTATTTGATTGTTAAGTTCGACCCAAGGGGGGTCATTTATTTTCTGTATCTCTCCCGAGTTGGGAAGTTTGTATTTAATAGTGATTTAATAAAAGAGGATTTCAAATCCCTTTCAAGTGCAGTTATTCGCCAATACAGGATCTACACCAGAACATAGCGTACCTTCCGCTCCCTGTTCCAGTTCAGGACTGAAAACTTGAGGTTAAGAACCCTTTACAGAATTTACCATGTTTCACAGAACACTCAGACCTCATAGTTTTTCTTCGCGAATATAATATATAGAGGTCTTGATCTGCTTATCCCAGGGTAGCTCTTTTTGCCTCTCATTGTCCGCCTTCTTATTTCTAGCAAAACCCACGTGACAGTAATACTTGAGGAAAATGTATAATATTTTAATACAGAGTCTGTTCTTCTTTGTATACGTTTAAAATGCTAAATAAAATTTAATTTACAATTCCAGAGTACCCCCAAATATTTAATCCTTTGTTCGTTATATTTAATTTTTGGAGAGCTAACCCTCTTTCACCCTGGGGAAGGGGGGAAATCCAAACGTTTTATCTATATTGAATTCAATTTTCTCTTCTCTGCTCCAATTCACAAATTCTTTCTCTGCAATTTAAAATTTGTTCTGTATTTTTGCCAGAAAGACACCATAAATTAAAAGCAAAATGTCATCTGCATAGCATATCAATTCAACGTTATCCATATTAGTTTTATTCATCAATTTTTTGACGATGAGATTGCAAAACTGAGGGGCACTGGGGCACTGAAGAAGCCTTCTGAACATCCTATTTTTATTTATCTTTCAATGAAAATATCACCACATTCCTTCGAAAAAACAATCTTGCTGTCATTAAAATACTTCCTTAAAAGAAACAGCATGGTAATAGTCATATACAATCTTTTCAATTACTTCAACAGGGAGAGCCAGCAGAGAGACTCCAATGAACACCGGATATCAAACGAGACAAGGGCCACATGAAAATCTCTTTTGCTATGTCTACTCGAAAAACTGTGTTTCCTTTGAGAAATATTTTAGTCGTATATAAATGATAACATAATCTATTCGTACATAATTTTTCTGAAATTTCACCAAATACCTTCAACAGACTAATAAATCTTAATGAATCTTTATCCTTTGGGGTTAAAATGCATCTAGCTATTTTCCTTGGTTTCGGAAAAACTATTCAAATCAAGACACTTGTTATATAATATAGTAAAGAAAGACGAATATAGCTGAAACGCTTTTTTGTCAATAGCGACCTCAATACCGTCTGATCCGAGGGGCACTTCCACTTCTCAGACTGTTTATAACCGTCGATAGTTCCTCAAAAGTATTCTATAATATTCTCCGTTCTTATAATTTCATCAATAACTTTAATGTACTTTTCTATCACTAAAATATCTTCTTAGCCAAATTTTCTTTCTGGAATAACCTTTTCCTTTCTCTTACTGGCAGCTACTCGATAGTTCTTATCATAATTCTCAACTGATGCTAAAATGTTTCAGTTTTCTCTCACTCTCTTTATCTTCTTTTTATAAATAGAGAGTTCTCTCCTACATCTGGTCTTTCTGTAATTTCTTGTATTATCATCAACATAGTTAAACTGATAACTTCCGAAGGGCTCTAACAATCCTTCTTTACCTGTGCAAAGTATTATCCTACCAGGAATTTCTGTTAAAATTCTTACTATATTTTTAACCAAAAAGATTCTTATTCATACATCGTTGCATTTCGTCAATTATTTTATCGAGTTTTCCTCCATAATTTGTATCACTGAGTTTGTCCTCAATCTTTATAATGTCCGTAAGCGTATTTATATAGAAATTTTGAATTCGGTATTTAGTTTTTGTAAAAACAATTTTATTTTGCTTTATTTTCTTAACACAATCAGTGACTAACAGGATGTCTTTATGATCACTGACAGTCTCTTCCTGAAGTATCTCCATCTTTCAATTTCCAAAATCAAGGCCATGTGAGCCCAGAACAGGTCTTTTCAGCCCACGCCCACCGGCGACGAGATTGTCGGAGGAGAATCATCTTTATTACCCAAAATTAAACGATTGTGCATTATAAAATCATAAGTTAATAGTCCTCTGGCTTATGCGTGGCACCCCGGTTCAAATGCCTTCAATCAAAATCTTCTAAAATATGAAAATGTGTATAATTTTTAAAAATCTCTTCCAGTTCCATTAGATGTAGATTCAAATATTCTGTTCCTGAGAAGACCTCAGGACGCTTTCCTTCAACTTCTATCGTGATGGCTGCAATAGTATCTGTTACAAAATCCGCCATAAAATCCAGATTATCATTAATGATATTTATCGCAGCTCTCCCTAGATCGGAATTTATTATTCCCCATTTTGTACTGACGTAGGCAGCATTTTTTATGTAATACGGCTCCTATATTGTTATGATTTCAAAGTCACTAGCAATATTTTCAATAGAAGAGAGCCAGGATGCCGTGGCTAGAGAGTGAATTTGGTTAATTTTTAAAATCTTCGTCGAGGATGTCAAAATCCATTATAATAAAATCCAGATATAAATCATAAATTCAATTTACTATTAAAATCCAGTATAATTAAAATCAATTAAAATTCCAATACAAAGCATAAACAATAGTCCAACCAAACTTTTAGTATATAATATCAAAATACATTAATTTCTAATACCAGAAGTTTATGAAAAATCAATACAGAATAAAAGTTACTGTCCGATCATACTGTAAATCATATAAAGTATACAATTATTATATATCAAGATACACTCGAATAAAGTTAATTTCGCTATGCAAGACTCTGCAGTCTCGAGAGGAAGCACCATGAGATTCATCATAACCCAATCTGTATTGTAAATTTTTATCAACACAGTTATAACATTGAAACTTTTCACTTTTGCAGTCTTTTCTTTCGTACAGGAAAGAACCTTTCCCATATTTTATCTCATACTGACATTCTTAGTGTGACCAAATTTAAGGCAATTGATACACCTCTTAGGATTCAGTTACAGTCTACCTGGATAAGATTTCCATCCTGTTACCAGTCTCTCTTCTTCTAAAAAAACATTTTGACACCCAGACGAAATTGCAAAAATATGATGGGAGACCTCACGCTTACTAGTTGTTATACGGAAAAGTGGTTTCACACAGTCTTCATTACACGTGCAATCTTCTTTTAGCTTTTCGATAACTTCTAAGTTTGGTAGAACATTGCGACCATTATATATAATAATTTTCGGCCAAATAAATTTGCGTTTCCTGGGTTTAATAATAGTATTTAACTTATCTTCCCGCAACACCGTTCGTTCTAAAATTCTTACTTCATTTTCATCCTTTAATCTGACAACGAACTCACCGTTTCTACTGGAAAAACGTGGAAATAACCCAAAAACCCAGCTGGCCAGGATTAAGATTATTCTGAATTTGATTATAAACATCTATATCTGGGCTTACCGGTTTCAACACAATTTCATTGGCTGTATTCTTATATATTATATTCATATATATATATATATTCTATCGTTATTCAGATCCTCACTCTGGGTTACCTTAAATCCCATATTCCGTTTATCAAGATGTTGCACTTCCTCCCTGAAGTCATCGGTATCTTCCTCAATCAAATTCCTAATTCTTCATATGTCCTTCATAATCGATTTAAATTTATCGTCTCTTTTCTTAGACACTTCGAATTCCATAATCTTCAAGCTACTTTTCGCTGGTGCCAATAGCCAACTGGTCTATAATATTTTTGGCAATCCCTTTTTCCTTCAAAATATCAATTATATCATTAAGTACCCTTAATCATCTTAAAAATATAGGAATGATCTTTTTCAACTTTATCTGGAATTGTAACTTCCGGAAAGTTTGCAGTTGTTTTTTCAGTAAAAGTCTTCACATTTAAATTTCTATCACAATGGCTTAGGGACTAGTGGTGCAGCACCCTATGCAATATTCTCGATAATGAATCAGTTAAATAATAGATCGGTTCGGCTTTAACGGACAGCTGCGAGAGAAGTAAGTGTGCGTTTATTTTTTTTTTGGGGGGGGGGAGAAGAGAAAGAAAGACCTTTTTTTTTTCTTTATCAGACCTTGTTATGAACTTACTTATATTTTATATATTTACTTATTTCACTTGATTTTGCCAGCTTTATTTTAATTTATTATTCATTTAATCATTTTCATTTAATTTTTATACTGATATTTTATGCCTTTTTTACTTTATTTAATTATTCATGATCAATTACTTTATCTATTATTTTACTTACTTATTTTTGTTCCTACTTCCTGACGGTACTCTAGAGTTCCAGCACTTCTAATTTTAAAAATTAAGTCCTGGCTGTTGCATCAGAACAAATACAGAGATTTTCACATACGAGCGACTAAGAATAAAGCTTCATAAAAGTAAGCAAATGAAAATATAAAATTTATAAAGATGAAATTTATAATGATGATGTAATAAAAGCAATACAATATTCATTTGATTGATAAATTATACACATGGCTTCATAAAACAAGAGCTGCCTTTAGAAGCCTTAACCAGTCTGTTGATTCCATATCTAGATAAAATTACTTAAAACTGGTAAATTTAAGTAAGAATAGAAAATAGAGGCAAAATTTTGAATATTTCTTATTGTTTAGAAGGATCTAAAAAACTGCATTTAAAAATCATATGAATATCGCATAAAGGGAATAGCGATTTCTTAGTCTATTTCAATCAAAACGTAGTCACAAGTCACTAAAAGCCCAAACACAAAGTTTTTTTCTTTCTTTCAAATAGAAATGTATTGAAAAATATATGTGTTGTGAGACTGTAAGACGTGCAAGAAAATATGCGTAAAGCTTGATTCTAATTATAAATGCGAATTTACAAGCTTTCTGAATACAAAGAGATTTCCTTCTTCTAATTAGAGTTTTCCCGATGTTTTACTAAATATTTAAACCTAATCCTGGAAATTATTTGAATTGAATGCTTCTTGTTTCCGCTTGAAACTGAAAATACGTTTGTACATAACTTCACACCATGTGTAAATACTAGCAGTTTTCGTAAAACCATAAGTAAAGCGTAGAAGATTAAGTCACTGATTTTGCCAATATCAGCATTAGCTGCACTAGTGTTCAACTTTATCAGTCACTAAAACTAATTAATAATTGATAAATACATTTGCTTAGAAATATATTATACTGCGATCTGCGTAAATCTAGCAAAATTTAACTATGATTCTAGGATATAACTGTTTGCAAATCTTACCTAAAAAAATTCGATTTCAGACCAAATATGGTATACTTCAAATTTTTATTATGTGTATTTCATTATTTTTCATGTTATATAAGGTCTAATAATTTACTAATAGCCAACTTTCTAATACATGTAACTCTAACTCCCATTCATTAATACAATCTTTTAAAATAAGTTGTTTAGCTGCATGACTATAATGCCGAGGATTACGGCTCGAATTTCATGAAATGGGTCAAAGGATTATGGTTGGTATATAATTCAACCTTAAATCCGAATATCCATGCTTCAAATTTCCTTAAACTCTATACAATAGCGAAATGCTTCTCTTTCAACAGTAGATTATGACTGCAGAGCTCGAGCTCACTTTTGACTTGCTATAGTATAATTGTATTCCTTGAACTTTTGAAACAAACATCTATTAACTGAATCTCGCATTACATTATTGTTACGAAATGTCAAGTTAAAAGAAAATCCCTTTCCGTGTTTCAAATTAATTCGCGCTCCCTATAAAATAAAGCAAGTAATATGTTCTTCAGTACATCACTGCGATCATCCTTCTCGAACATCCATACTGGAACTGTTACTTAATATATATTAATATACGTATCTACGGCATTTGACACTTTATTCAAATGGATTCTTTATATGAGATAGGGTTATTTATTTAAAGCGTGTTTTATTCTATAAAGCGTAAACCAGGGATTCTCAATCTTTTCTTTTTTTACATAGAAATCTATTAAACAATTCTTTTTTTCAACAACCCCCCTTACAGTTTTCTCTATTGGAACATAATCAGAATGCAGTAACTACACATAAATGATTTAAAGATAACAATCCGTTAAGAATATGAACAAAAGTATTGAAAAAATGTTTTATTAGATTTATATATAATTATTTTTTGTTATTATTAATTTTAATTTTACAAATATAAACAAGTTTTCTAAAACAAAACCAGCGACTCAAATTGCATGAAAGTTTGATTTTAATTAAAGTAACGGCTGCGCTTGGTGCATTAATGTAGGGGTTCTTAATATTTGGCTTAAAATTTCTTATTTTAATTTTTATATCACCTGGTTAAAAAATATTCAACTTGTTTCTTGTTTTCTGTTCTAGTTTTTCATTCTTCGTAATTTTTTAATTGTTTTTTCAAGTGTTCTTGCGTTTTGCTTTTTTTATACTGTACTTATTGCATAAAAATTTATGTATCTTAAACAAATATTATTAATTTTTATAACATATTAAAAATCTCCCCTTTGGGCGTAATGTAAAATCTGAAAGCTTTCAAATTTTGCATTATTTTTTTAAAAAATCAATTTGATCTTGCCCAATGGCTTTGCGATTAAAAAGGCACCATAGGCACATGCCAAAATATTTATTAGCCTAACATTAAAACATAAAATACTCGGAGCAGAGTACCACTCCTACAACATACAACTAGCGATATCTCGTTCCTCCAAGGCGGACATTCAAGTAAATTAAAAGCTATCCAAACATGTTCTCTGATCTAACAACCCTCCAAGAAACCGCGCCAAGGGCACCTCGTTGATCGCCAAACAGTCGCCGGATACAATGTCTTGATTATGACGATCAATTAACAGTGCAATTGGGCTATCGAGCACATGATCATCATTGATCCCCTTTAAAATTTTATTGCCCCAGGAGGTCAGTATTGACCCCGTTGAGAACCCTGACCTAAATTTTGTCCAGTTTTTCGTTCTAATTGACTTTACCACATGCGTGGCGTAACAGTTCGAGGGTCTGCTAGGGTAGTAAGCAATTCACATTCAACCGATCTCTTTCTTCCGGCCGTAGCTACTGGATTGATTTTTAAATCCGAATCATGTCTGTTAAAGACAAACGGCTGTATTAAATTTACTTCTACTTCTTCTCTGAATGCAGGTATCAAACTCATTTTCTTGTTATTTTAATCATTCTTCGGTAAAATATCTCTGTTTATTATTGGAATCTGTGTACTTGAATCAATAACAGCATCATTTTCTTTATTTTCATCTAGTATTATCACATATTGCAATGGCTAATTTTCAATTCTGTGCTGAACCTGGCTACAAGAGCGTCCTTTTCTCCTAATTTAATATTTTTAATCATATTTGTTTCCCTTAATATTTTCCTGACAGTCTTCAGCTATGTGTTGGAAGGATTCAAGAAATACTTGGTATATGGATTCATGGACCTTGTGTTGTAATTTTTTTATGACTCTGTTGTTTCGAGACAAGCGCTTAGATTTTCGCATTGAAGGGTTACATAACAAGAACCTAGCCTTTCCATATTTGACGTTCAGTATTCGGGCCTGTCTCAATGTAACTTTGTTTTACATTATGTGCATGCCTGCCTCATGATTAAAAGTTTATATTAATACATCGGCAACGATTAATTCGTGAACTTTACTTAAATCATTCGCATTCCTTAATAGTAGCATTTCCATTGTTTCGTTAACTGTGCTGCAAACTGTCCGTGTGATAATGTTACGAATTTCACATTTATTTGGCTATTTATTTAGAATTGCAATTAAAATTCCTTTTTATTATTTCCCCGTGCAACGCAGACGATTTTTGAAACGACAGCTGCGTCGAAAAAAAATAGCAATAAAAATAAAAGAGATGTCTTAATAAATAAATATCTCGTAATTACTGTTGCCATCCAGAAAAATCTAGAAATATCGTGATTGTTCTACTGATAATTAAAAAGCTTATAAAAGTCGAGGTGAAACACCTCATCTCAGTTGTAGTTGTTGCTGTTGCTGTTATACTTGTAGCTGTAAAAAGCGAACTGAATCTGTTTTGCTGAGTTTTTGCTAAACGTTTGAGATATTGTGTTATTGTGCGAAGATTTGTGAAGAAATATTTCAGCACTTTAATTTATTTCTTGTGGAAAGAATAAAATTTTTGTTAACTTTTTAACGACTTGTGCATTCAATATATAACGAACCCGTACGCACGTAACAATATTTAGTCTCTTTCAAAACATAATCTAAACAGGCTTAAGCAGTTGACTGTTGCTCTTTTAATATTTTGTTTTAAACTAATTCTTAATATTTGATATTATCCTCACTAACATAAATTAAAGCATTTGTTGCAGTTTCCCGCGATAAATTTATTAAATTTCAGCTTCTGACACATTTTAAATCTTAAATACTTTCTCTAGTGAAGATCCAGTGAAGCGTCCACGATTCAGGATGAATCCGAGAGGATTTTGTTACAGTAGTTACGATTTTAAATAAAGTTTCTAACGACGTGTTTTTGGAAAGATTAGAATTAGATGAAGCTCTAAAAGTACTTATTTTTAATTCACACTCTAACTAATATTTTTATAACTCTAAATTTTCAATTCTTCAGTGAATTTTCTGTCATCAAATATGGGTATAAGCATTGATTTAACAAGTTCTGGATCGGTTTTGCGATCATTACTGTAATAATTTTACCTTTTAGCTAAATCAGTTTAAGACTTTTGTACAGCAACCTGACTTAATTCTTTCCCCAGTAGCAATAAATCTTGTTTTTTTAGACCTTTAACGGAGAGCTTTGTATAGCTTTAATAAAGGTTCGAGTTAGATATAATTTATCTCATTATAAAATTTTCTTGTCTATCATTTCGTTGTTAATTTAAAAATAATAGGTAAGCGAAAATCACTTACGTTTTCTCAGTTAAAGTCGCTATCAGAAGTTTCGATTCTTATTCTGTCGACGGCGCCACTATAATATCCGTTTCCGAGCTGCCTCTTGCAAACAATTAATGAAATATTAAGTAAGCTTTTGATTTATTCGCAACACAAAATGAGCATATGTACATTATATATGTTCATTATATCAATTACGGCAAAACTGCTGATGTTATAAGCTCACGATTACAAACTAACTGGCTTCGATTGCCAAAAGCCAGCCTCAGACTAATTTCTCAGTTGCATAGAAGAAGCTGCTTATTTTTTACTTTAACACGTGTAAGAACCAGGCACTACAACGTTCTGCAGCGAAAAGAATTATATAGTTCTGCTGCGAATAATAAGAACCTTCTCATATAGGTCAAACATTATTGCTAGTCAAAGGTCAAAAATATAAACAAAGATACCATAATTAATTTTCAGACTCGCTAAATGAAAGCAAAGTAATGCAACAAATTTTCAAAAACAGAAAAAGTGCCAACAATTAGTCTAGTAGGTTTAATTATGGCAAAGCATGCTAGGGCTATCTGCCTAAGGAGGAAAGGGTTGCTTTCGTGAAGCAATATGCAAGGAAATCCACACTACTCAAGAGGAAAACCACGAGAATACTCAATCAGCCAGCCGTTTAGTTTGCAACTACCAGCGTTTAATAATTTTACCGCTGGCTAGCTACAATTAATCTGCAAAGATCAAAGATATGAAATAGCACAAAACAACCTAAAATGCTCCTAAATGGTTGAAAGGACTTTTAAATTACATTACACTAAATGTATAAGCATTGAAGAACAGTCACCGTTATGTAAGCTCGTGTAAACTTATAAATCCCTTTTATATGACATTCTAACATTCATCTAGAGACACAAGGCACATTAATTAGTTTCCGACTCTTAATCCTGATTTATGTATTCATTTCTTTCCCCCCTCTTATTTTAACTTTATAAAATAAAGTTAATTTGCTACTTCATGTAAGACTATAATTAAGACCATATTGTGCTCAGGCATCAACCATGTCAATTATTTTTTCTTTAAGTACACGCACATTGGTTCATCTGCCCATTTTCACGTTTATAATTAATTTTTAATGTTGAATAAAAATATTTACAACCGCATCTCAAGTTACTAATATTTCAGTAATCTCTCAAAAGTAATAGGTTACGGTTTAATGAATATTTTGCTTTTCATTCCTTTCAAACCGGATTTAAGACAGAAAAAAGTAACTGATATTTTAAACTTTCTTTTTTGTTCCGTTGCGTAGTAACTAAGCGTAACTGAATCTGCTGGAGATACAGGCAAATATTAAATCTGGAAACATATGAACTTGGCTATTGCTGAATCGAGAAAATTAAGTAAAAGAGAAGTTAACCCTAAAGAAATTACAAATAGACTTTTCCTTACCCTTTACTTCTCAGCTCATTCTATATAGATATTACTATGATACAAAAAGTTCAAATAAAGCTTAGAACAGGAACGAGAACCTCTGTTAATGTTTTTTAACATGGTTTCACAAGTTGAAATTAATTTGACTGTTATTTTGAGTTCAAGAACTTTGTATCTCATATGATATTGAGATCTGATTCTAAAGTATTCCCACAATGAATTTACAGCAGCTCCATTACCTGATGTTTTCAGCAAGGTCCAATTTCAAGCATAAATAATGATTTATGTTTCACATATTAATGCTTACAGTATCTACTATGCTTCTTCATTTCTTAGCGAGCATCTTGAAATGCTGTAATTTAGCTGATTAACAAAAATATAAAGCCGAAATACTCAGCTGTACTGGGAAACATTTTAAATTAGTATTGCCGTATTTCTATCGCACCGAAATGGAAAAATCACAAACAAAATGTAGCGGAATTAAAACTTTCCTGATCCCATGATCAGGAAAGTTTTAACCGCAGAATACCAAGTTGAAGTGTCAAAACGCATGACTGAAATGAATGTAATACTTGTAATTTTGCCTTTATGAATTGTGACGTGGTCATCAATAACCGAATCTAAATCTCTAATTTTTTTCTAGCTTTGACATCATAAAACCTATATTTATTTAATTATATGTATAAAGTATTATTTGTATAAATTATGTATAAAGTAATAGATATCTAGGGTATTTAAATAATCTTCGGAAGGCAACTATGAGTAAAATATACAGGAAAATAAGAAGATATGGGATAGCGATTATGTAATTTGTATGAATACATACTCTCTCAAGTTACCAAGTAATAAATTAACCAAACAGCCCCATTACCTTGAAGTGGAATTAAAAATTACATTTAAAAATTACAGCAGAGTTTAACCAATGATCCAATTAAAGCTTCACGCTAGCTTTGAAATAATGTTAGAGCGTAAAGTCGAAATTAATGGAGATCTATGAATATAAAGCAATGTATGTTTGGTAAAATTTCATACAACACAATACATTCTTCTCTGGAAAAAATGTGAAATTAATTATACAAATAAAGCAGATAATCTTACAGTTCACAAATACACTCATGTCCATAAATTAAGGATAATTCGGAGTCACGCGGAAATCAAACTCTAAAATAAATATATCACATGTAAATTACACATATCTTCAAGAATCATATGCAAATTTCAGGAAGTAACCAGATGACACCAATGGTACGTCACAATGACGAGAGTGTAAGAGAGTGATATATAAGGAATACAGGCAAAGAAGTAAAATTGTTCGCAGGCGCTTTATAAGCATTTCAATGCAATAATCGAATAGTTATGACACAAAGGACGCATTTGGATGATTTTTTACGTGGTAGAATTATCGGCCGTCTGGAATGTGGGCGTACCCATCTGGAAGTATCAGACGAACTTGGAATTGCCCAGAGTGTCATCTCCTGGCTTTGGCAACAATTCGAAGATGATGGTAATGTGAGTAGACGTTACAGCACAGGTCGCCCCAGAGTTACAACGCCGAATGAGGACCGGTATTTGCCAGTTACTGCCAAAAGAAACAGGGGAACCACAGCCTCAGACATGTATCGTCAGTTCTCTTCAGCCACTGGTACGACAATTTCAAGGCACACCGTGTACAGACGCTTAGGGCAGATTGGTCTATATGCTCGTAAACCTGTCAAATGCGTTCCACTTACTGCAACTCACTGTCTCCTGCGGTTAGCCTGGAGTAGAGAGCATGCATTGTGGACACCGCAACAGTGGGCTTGTGTGATGTTTTCCGACGAGTCCAGGTTTAGCTTGCAATCTGATTCTCGCCAGACTTTCATATGGAGAGCTCCAGATACCCGTTACCACCAAGAAAACATCATTGAAGGACACCGTTACGGTGGTGCAGGAGCGCTCGTTTGGGGTGGAATTATTCTGGGTTCCAGAACTGACCTGCATATTCAAATTGGAACATGACAAGCCAAATCTATCGGGACGTCATTCTGGAACAACATGTACGTTTGTTTCGGGGCGCCATGGGCGCACAATTTGTGTTTATGGATGACAACGCCCGTCCTCATCGTGCAAGCATCGTAAGCGAATGCCTTCAATCGGAGGATATCACCCGTGTAGACCGACCAGCATTCTCACCGGACTCTCCGGACCAGTAGAGCACGTGTGGGACATGCTTGGACAACGAGTTGCAGCCCGTCAACCTCTTCCTACATGTCTACCGGAACTTCGGAGAGCATTGCTTTTTGAGTGGTGGAATGTCCCCCAAGATCAGATCGATAATTTGATACTCAGCATGCCTAGGCGTTGTACAGAGTGTATTGCATCGTCTGGGAGACATACCAACCATGTAATATTGGTTTTTTGTAAATAGGTGTCTTTTGTCATTTGCTCCAGGGAGAAAAAATCGCTAATTTTTTTAATAACATCACACAAAAATCATCTTTTTTTTGCTCTTTACCTTTTGTTTAATAAATAAGCTTTATAAATAAGTCAAATTTGTTGTGCTTCTAACTCTTCCTTCGCCTGATTTTGCATTATCCTTAATTTATGGACATGAGTGTATAAAGCATTTGTAAATAGAAAAATATCGCTCTTGCCAAATGAATATTTAATTAATTAAAAAGGAAAAGAAATTAATTCATAAACAGCAACAAAGAAATTCATTTAAAATTACAGTAATGAAAATGCTAAAAATATTCCGTCTAACAAACATATGAGGCTCAATAACTATACCAGAATTTTTTAATTTAACGCGCCCCCAGCAAAGAATTTAATAACTGAATTTTAAATATGTTTTTCAGTGAACTCGGAACATCTAATTTTAGGGACAGAGATCCAATGGCAAATGTTCTTGATGATTAAGAAGGTTTCGAGAAAAGAGATAGTTTTTCTGTGAAATGATGTAAAAAGTCAAGAGTTCCGATGTTTAATTTACATGCTTTCTAAGAAATTTGAACTCATATTACCCATTTCAGAAACAGAAAATTAGGAATTAGAACCAGTCAATGTTATAAGTGTGAAACAAACTCAAAGCTTTTCCATGGATATATGAAATTGTCTATAATGTGAATGCTAACTACTGTGTGCTAACTTTCTTCCTGTCCTGATTTCTTTATTCCATGAATTTATCAACAAAATAAATATTTCTTCGCCTTACTAATTAAATGCAAACTCAACGTTTAATGCTATGATAATATAAATGACGTTTCGCAGGAAAAATTTAGAATAAAATTATAGACAGGCAAAAGCGTTTAATGCTTCCTCTGCTGAAAAGGAAACAAAATTAAACCGGTAAGTCTTAGAGCCGCAGACTTGTTAACAATGTCGTTCATGTCTTTAAATTATGTGACATCAATATCCACTGTAAAAGCCGTGCTGTTTTAAAATTATTTACAGCCTTCTTTTCTTGCTTACTCATTTTTTCTCTTGTTTACACAGTTTCAGTTATTATAAGGGAATGAGAAGGAAAAAAAAACAATGAGCAGATTTATGTGAAACTTATATAGCTAAATATTATAAACTTAAAAAACTAGTACTTAAAACTGTAAACTTAAAAAAATAGTACTGAAGTTTCTTTATAAACCGCTGCATTCAAACATTCATAACGAAATGTAGTAGGTAGAGAAAGAGATAGAAAAGCATTTTAATACCTGAACCGGAAAGGTAATCATCTTGGTTTGAAGCACAGATTTAAAATGATTATTCCGCAGGAGCATGTTTATAGTACTTGAGCTGAAGGCATAGTAATCACGCGTGAAGGATGGAATGAATTTGCAAGAATGCAACTGTAAAGCTTTAGAGAAGCACTTTTAATGCAAAAGTTTGGGTATTATATGGCATAGTCTCCGTTTAAAATAAACATAGTCTTTAAATTCAAAGTAAACTAAGTCCTTAGTAAATTTTCAAACATAGTATTCGTTTAAAAAATATTGTAAAATATAATTGTTAATATTTTTTAAGGTGAAAGTACTCAAACAATATATTACAATAAAAGAAAATTATTGCGCATTGTCAAAAAAAACAATTTAAGTTTTCAGAAATACGGAATCAATACTAATCTTTGTATTACGAATTTTGATATACTATAATTTTTTTATGATTTAACAACTTGCTTTAATTAAAACTGTTTTTAAGTTTTACTCGCATTTTTTAACGATTTCGGGTAACTTTCAGTCCGCTTTTCCAAACAGCGGAGACACGTAACGATTTTTTTCAACCTGAACTGAGAAAAAATTTTATTCCTCCTCATTTTCTGTTTGTTACAAAAACTTAGAAGTGATTACTCTAAGTGATTTTAAAAAATCACTATTTCTAGCATCTTATTCAATAAAATAGCTGCTAAATTAATCTCAAATAATTATTTATACAAAATTTTCATTACGGGACTTCTATCTTACTTTGTTTGAATAGTGCTGCCATCTTTCGATGAAGAAAACATTTTGTTTTCTTATTTTTTCAAGAATATTCAAATAACTCGATAACGAAAGGCATTGTGAGAATTCAATTCCTAAATGCGGTTAATAGAATCTAGTAATTTTCTCCGTACAGAAACAAACAAATAAACGAAATGCAATAAACTTTGCGTAAATTCAAAGCGTAATTTGGCTAGATTATTTACCATCCTGAGTTTGTCCCTTAATAAAAAAGTACGTTGAACGAAGATCTGCTGAATTATTTGCATACACTTTCATCAATAATAATATATAATACCAATATATATACCTATATACATATAATGAGGACAACTTTTAATGGTGACGTAGGTAACATATGCAAAAGTGGGTGTAAAATAATATAATAAAGCCACCACACGCTTATAGGATGAACTGGAATGACGCCGATATAGATGTTGAAGAGCACACAGGTAAATCGTAATAAGAAATAAGCTTGGAAATCGTGTTGATGCAATATTACTCATTCATACCTAATTTAAATCATATTTCTTTTATTGTAGTTTAACACTTTGCGCCCACAAATAAACTGACACATGAATCGTGCTTGTTCCAGACCGCAAAATTTACATTTTTGCAATATTAGCAGCAACAGAAGCAGATGTGTTCTGGATGAAATCTTAATTCAGAATGGTTTTGTTTCGGTTTCAACGCATTTAATTGGATAAGTAATAATGCTGTAAAAATATTATTGGCTGTTTGAATTTGAGTTATGTCACCAGAGTTATGTAAAAGTCATATGATACGGATTAATCTAGAAAGTATGCAGTCCAGGAAAAGTTATAATAAGCATTGCTATTTTTAGAACAGAAAGAGAAAATACCCAAACTTAAATGAAGAATTAAGGGCTATTGCTAATTTAAGTTATAATTTTGATTTACATATTTTTTATCTTGCACATTCCCTTTTCAAAGAAAAAAAGGCTAGGGGACAGAAAAGCCATTTTGAGAGATGAAGCGCTAAAGCATTACCAAATGAAGAAAAACATTATTGAAAAATACAAATCTTAAAATTTTGACCAAAATAATTGCAAAATATAAATTTTGATAATGTTTAGAGTCCTGTTAAAATTTCCAGTTAAACGCCTTTGTGTTTTAGAGTTTTAGACTTTTCAAAACATTTCACACAGTACCACAAATATAAAAAGTTTACGCACTCATTGCGTATTACAAATAATCGCAACAAATTTCAAAATTTTGTAACATACATTTTTTCACATTTATGACTGATATTTAAATACCATGAATTATATAATATACTTATTGAAATTACGGTAATTTTATTGTTATTTAATTTGTAATTCATTATTTTACATAAAGATTGGAGGACTTCACAGCTTTCTCCAAATACAAACATATCCATCAGTTGGAAATATCCACATTAACTGACTAACGTAAAGTCATCAGTGGTCAAAAAGATTTTTGGCTTGTTACTTATGAAGGCTTCTGTTCCTTATATAAGGTAAATGACCTTTGTGAACTGCACTAAACATTCTATTATGTATATAAAAAATAAAATCACATTCCACTGTATAAAAAAGGTAAAATATAGAAGTATAAATAATAATTCTATATGGAAAAAATAGAATTTTTCCATAAAATGGGAGCCTGTTGTATGAGGATGTTAAAAGAAACAATTACATAGAGGTGAAAACAGATCTCTGTTTTTTAACCAGTGTTCCCTCAACATACTCTTTAATACAGTTACTTATCAATTATACGTTATACGATTATTAATTAACTATAAGATTAATTTACCATAATTCAAAAGTAATTTTTTCTAAAAGTTTTGTTTTCCTGTAATAGTATTCAAAATTACTTCATGTAGGTTTCACATCATTCTCAAAAACACTGTTTGTTTAGCATATTTTATGCCAATATTTCAAAATTATTTCATTCATTTTTAATATTCACATAATTATAAAAACTATTATAAAATTATTAGCAATAATACAAGATTTTCAGCAGAAAAGTTATTTTACTTACTAACTTTCCCTAAAAATAATTTAATAATCTTAAAATTCTTCACTTACTAAATTAAATGATTAAAATTCAAATTTCTAATACTATAAAATTACATGTTTTTCATACAATAGTGCTATATTTTTACTATCTAAAATAGTAAGAAAATAGCGTTACAGTTACATAGTTAAATTTTCAAATAGCACTACTTATCACCATTTTTTCTATGATGATAATATAAAACATTTCTGGCTGTACTGGTTAGAACCATACTTCATTCATAAAGAACTTGATGTAAAATTTTAAAATCCATAGTACTGTTTGCGTTTTGATTCCCTGAAGTAACTATAATTTAACATATTATGACTCGTTAATAAAACTAAAGAAAATAATTATGGGAAGAAAATTATTCTATTACAGATAAATATCTGTTGGAGATTCCGAATGACGAATACAACACTAATGATGAAGAGAGGAAATGAAACGTACACAAACCTGAAGCACATTCTTTAAATAGAAATTAAAGACCTTCAAAGCACTCTTGAACACTGATAAATCGCTTTCACTTTATAACACTACTCTTGATTATATTTTTAAAGCGCTGATAGATTTTCGATGATGATCAAGAGAAAAAAATTAGCATAATTTGTAGGCATTGCACAGATCAGATAAACAAATGCGTTAAGATTTGCCTGAATAAATTTTCCACTGGAAGTGTCAACGCACTTCCAGTGGAATCCTGTCCGACTTCACTTAGGCTGAACAAAAATATAATGATTTGGGAATGACGCAGACAGATTTGGAAGCACGTAGTGATGATCCGTAATGAGGAATAAATTTCGAAATGGTGTAGATGCAATAAGACACAGTCGTAGGACATTTAAATCATATTTATTTTGTTGTAGCTAAACATTTTGCGGTTACAAACGTATTGACACACTACTTGTGCTTCTTCCAGACTGTAAAATTTACATTTTTGATGCTATTGCGGAAGGAAGAAGGGAGCGCAGCACCAGAAGCAAAGCACGTTGTGTTCAGAATGAAATCTTAACTCAGAATTGTTTAATTTCGTTTTCAGTGCTTTGAATGGATAATTAATAATGTTGTAAAATTATTACTATTGCAGTTCCTTTTATATCACCAGCGATATACAAAAGTCATGTGATATGCATTCATTTTAGAAATGCTATCCAAAGAAAGTTACTAAAAGCATTGTCATTTTTAGAACATAGAAGGGGATTTACCAAATCAATATTCTTGGACATGGCTCCTTACCTCAGCCCTAAAAAAGAAATATTTGCATCTATGCTGTGTAACAAAGAATGAAAATGAGGAAACAAGTGCTCTGTTACTGTACACTTAGCAGCAGAAGCCATTTTATGCATCAGTACAGAGAACTCACTAGAAGAAACTGAAAATTCTGCTCTTCTCAATCTCATGAAATATCAAATCTGTTCATTCTCGTCGAATGAGAGGCGCAGACTGAAACTGTGAAGAAGTTGACTCCTGCGGGAGGTCCTAAAACAACAAAAATATTTAAAATACTAAACCTGACAGAAAGTTTCTTATTTACTCATGCCCGAAGGAGATTGCAAAACGTTAACGTTGAAGAAGCTGTAATAAATAAACTAGCTAGAAATGGCAATTAAGAGTTTGTATTTGGATCTGAAGTTCTCTTATGCGTAGTACTTACTGTAAGAGATTATGACTAAACATGACAGTATTACCTTATTTTCAAAGACGAGTTTACTACAAAGTTCATTTTGATCAGTTTTTTAGCAGCTTTAACTTAACTTACACAGTACACAGTACTTAACAGTACACAGCTTTGAATTAAAGCTCAAAGCAAAAGGTGGATTAGACTCTTTTAACACGGGGGGGGGAGAAGGAATAGCTAAAGAAATAAACTACAAGCAAGTTATGATTTACATTACATTTATTTGCTAAAGTAGTAAGCATATTTCAACATATGGTTTTAAAGAGCAACGAAACAAATGTATAAAAATGTAAGAGATATAAATTAGAACGAACCTGAAGAAAGCATTGCTTTAAAGGAAAAATAGCATGATCTGTTTCGATATTCGTTCGAAAATGCTTCAGAATCGGGCGTTGTTAGATTAGCTAGTTCCTTGAAAAAACGAGCTAGGTCACTTTAAAGATAATGACAAAATTAATTTCCTTCATGCAAAATTAATTTTTATGCTTCGTAACATAGTTTTGGGGAAGGAAGTGGAAAACTTTGTTAGGACATATCCAGAAAATACGAATCATTATTAATATCTTGTTTAAACAGCCCATAAAGTATAACAAAAACTTCACGTGTTTTACCAACTGATAGACTTCAAAAAAACACATTATACGTAGAAAGCACTTCATTTTTGCATATTTTCTTCATGCTATTTTAATTATGTGATGTTTGATGGATTTGAGGATACATATTTTGAGGGATTCTATAGAATGAATTTACTTAGACATTAAGCAGATTATAATATGGAATTATTAATAATAACAAATTATCAATTAGAAGAATTAATTATCAGTTATATATAATAATGAATTATGTATGATAGTTAACTATCAGCTATGTATAATAGTTAATTATCAATTATAATTTGGAATATTTCTGCAGAAGTTTAAAAGCACTGCACAATATTGCACTACATATGTGGAAGCAGAATATTTTGTCAATAAACTCGTCAACCTTTACAGATATGTCTTTGCTATCTGTACATGAACATCTAATAGTGTTTAACGAGAGCAGAAAGAAAACATACAGCTACATTTTGCTAGAAGTTAAGATGTGTATTTTAAATATGTGTAAAAGTAAAAATTTCAAAATATTTTAGACGAATTGGAGAGAAGCATAACATTAACATATTTATGGTTGCACAGTTAAAAATATTCTATTCTAAGCTGAAATAAAATATTTCATTTCTCTTTTCGTTCCTCATCCAGGTGAACTACAATATTTTGATCTCATTCACACTCTTAGTAACAAGAGATGGGAAAGTATCATATTTGCAAAAAGTTTTATTTTCATGTCCAAGAAATGAAACACAACAGTGGCTGACTCCGTTTTTGCAGCAAAGGAAATCCAGAAGCGTATACCTAAAATCTCAGTTAAGTGAAAGTTTGGTTCAGTTTGGTTTACTTGATTATGGTAAAGCATTCGAGGGTATCTGCTTAAGGGAAGGAATGCCTTCGTGGTGGACTTTCTAACGGAAGCT
Organism: Stegodyphus mimosarum; assembly: GCA_000611955.2. Classification (NCBI taxonomy): domain Eukaryota; kingdom Metazoa; phylum Arthropoda; class Arachnida; order Araneae; family Eresidae; genus Stegodyphus; species Stegodyphus mimosarum. Next base: position 141,501 of record KK119665.1, read on the forward strand.
GGCTCCTATCCTCTTTACACATGAGGAAAACTACTGTTAAGTGAAAATACAGCATTTTTTTAAACAAGTCAGTACTATATTTCTCGTTCCAGTTGGCCAACCAACAAAAATGGACATTTCGACGATTAAAATTTAATTTGGATTAAATTGGATTTTCATGTCGCGAAAGCGCAACTTAGGATATACATTAGATTATACATAGCATTACTCTAATATATGCATTTTATCATAAAACTGGCATTTTTCTGAAACTGCATACTGATTTTGTTTCCAAAGTTAAATTCTACGGCTCAAATATACCACACCAATAAATACTTAATTTTATAATAACAATGATAGTCATTTCCGAGATATTCGCCTTTGAAACTCAGCGCTAATTTTCAAAACGTCAAAAAAAACTGGCTTACTTTTCGAAACTGTGATTTACTTTAAGTCTCTTTTTTAATGTCTTCAAGGAATGATCAATTGTTAAAATTTTAAGAATTTTAAAACTTGAAATTATGAAATCTCTATTTTTAACGTAAAACTTTTATAATATTCAGAAAATAGTAAAACTATTTTAAGCTACATATTTTAATAAATTAACCAAGATAACAATAATATATTTAGAGGACTTTCGAAAAATGTTCTTTTAAAAGCTGATTTATTTTCAGATAAAATTTTACACCTATAATCATCTGCGATATCAAAGATTATGAATCTCAACGTAATATATGATTCAGGTGTACCATTAAGAGAGAAACAATTATAAACGCTCGTGAAAAGTAGGTTCTAAACAAGTGAAAATAGCTATCACCGGTCATCGATGTTTAAGTTATGTTTGGTTTCGTTTTACAAGGTATTTCTCCCTCGTTTCTGCATGCCTTCGTGGTGTAACCGCGGTGTTTCCGCGCGTAATCGAAAGGTCCATGTTAGAGTCCCGGCGAAGGCATAGTTCATTTTTTACGTCTCCAGCATGAAAAAAAAAACTAATAACGCTACAGTTGAATTAATAACTAACATTAATAATCAGCCTTTATTATTTGTTCTATATAATAACGCAAAACTGCATATAATAAAAGTTGGCAGTGAATATACGTTTACTTCACACTCATCATCTTCCTAAGAAACTACATTCGAAACTTGTCAGCATTTCTCTGAAAATAATCGGAACCAATGCAAGACAAAACTTGGAATTTCAGAGTAACAAGTAGAAAAGTGTTAATTTTTAAAATTAATTTAAACTTAGAAATTAAAAAAAATAATTTAATCAAAAAATACTTCGGTCTCTTTAAGTAAAAATATCTAATGTTGTCAGTTCATAAAACTAAATTTTTATTTTTGTCGAATAAAATTAAAGTTTAATTTAAAAAGAATTTGAATTTTCAGTTAATTCTGTGTTTGTTTCTTTCTGCACGTTTTTTCTGAACGTAGAGAACAGAAAAATACCAAAATATTAGAAAAATGTGTATTACCATTTGAAAAAAACATTTAAAAGCGTGTAAAAAACTGCTTCTAATTCATGTGTTGTCATTAAATGTTAGTGTAAACTTTAAATTAAATTTCAGATGCAAATTTTAATATACACAATTACACCTGGAAGTTTTGAAATCGATAAATAAATTCATTTACGTACAGAATTAGATTGCTTGAGGTATTAGAATATATTTCATATGTTATAATTATGGTATGAAAATATATAATTGTTACAACATTTTGCTCAGAAGGACAGATAAATTAATTTTTTAAATGATTAATTTTGTTACACTGATCACGAACACATTTTTACAATGCCGAGGATCCGTGCCGGCACTAAGGATTCTGGCATATTCTCGTGAATTCTGAAAAAGAGCCTTTCAATGATGTTTTTTAAATCTCTTTCCATGTTGTACGAGATTTTGTGGGAATATTCAAGCAATAAAATTATTCTTATTACAAACCTACCGCTAGAATTTTTGTAGATCTTTATTTATTTTTTACGTATAAAAAATCATATACAGAGTTTTCAGTTGCTAACTACACTAAATTTTCAAGCTAATTTTGTATCGACGATTAGTATAAGTTGCCTTTTGATTACGAATCTAGAATCCAAAATTTTAAATAAATAAGCTTTGAATTATGAATTTCAAAATGATTATTCTGTGGTTGCAACATCAATAAGCAAAATTCAAATTACTTTAAACAGGATCCATAAGTTGCCTGTTAACTTATTAGATACCACTACCTTCTTAAGTTATATCGCTACAATATCTAAAAGCGGAAATTGAGTCAGCTTTACCCTTACCACTTTAGGTTTTAATTTACTCTTGATGTGTCTAACGCTTTAACTGTATCTCTGGAACTAGACCTTCAATTCAAGAATGTATTTTCTATTACTATCGACAAAAGAAGTAACAATTTTTCCCTAAATATTCATTACTTCTTTCCAACAGATTGTACAAGAAAAAAAATATCGTTGCTCATTTTTAATTATTTCTTCCAGGTAACAAATTTCATGCATCATCCAAAAGCACAGAAACTGTTACATGTTTATTGGCGAGGATCGACATTGAAATTCTCGTGTCGAAACTGAATTGTCATTTCGACACTGAAACTGTCGTGTCAGTTAGCTTTGTTAGGGGAGTCGACTGCGATACTAAAGGGTTCGGGTTCGAATCACGGAGACTGCATGGTTGTAACCGTTCGTCTCTTTATAGGAGGCAATTATGGCCGCCTATTAGATGCCTCTAGACTAGTCCGCCTGTTTTGGCTTTAGGAATGGCCAATGTGAAATCAACAAGTGCCCTCCAATAGATTAAAAAATATTATCTTTGTCAAACTTAAGCAGCAAAATGCAGCAACTCCAATTCTTCATCTGACTCTTCATTTTCAAACAAGTTGTAATAATTTGAATCCATTTTGTATTCTGATAACGCTTTTTAACGTTTTAGTGGATTATAAAGCAAGTTAATATTCGACCTTTATGATGCAGTTGTTTGCTGACAACGTTTATTCTGATGAGACTATGAGATCAAATTATCAAGCTAAATACAACCTTCAAATTTTTAATTTTAGCTAAAAATGTTCTTATCATACTCTGTTTTTTAATTAAAGTTATTGTAACTTACAATTCCATACAATTAGCAATAAATTTCTCCTAACTGATATCATAGGGGTAAAACTGCTTTATCATACGTTTCGGTGAAAATATTAAGCGCATTGATTTTTAAAACAAAATTATTAAACATTTCTGAGTGCAAGCGATTGTGTTTTTGAAACGTATTTGTTTCTCGTGAATTTAGAGGATGCTAAAATTTCATGGGCATATAATTTAAAATTATTATTTTTTTGTGATAGTATTGGAACACTTATTTCAGATTTCCAGCCAGTTTTCTTAAGTCTGATGTGTTTAATTTTCTGTAATCTTGAAACTCACGCGCATTCTTTCTTGATAATTACGTGTAACAGCTAAGGTAAGAAGAAAAATGTTTTCCAGCGTTGAAATGATAGACATTTAACTATAATCGAAGATGAGAGTAGATTCAGTGTACTTGAGCGACAGCGAAATTTGAGCAATCTGGAATATTCCGCCTGCCGGAAAATTGTTTATTTAATTGTTTATGCCACAAACTGGACAGCTGAGCCATTTATTACCATGCAGCCTATCAGCAGAGAAATTGTGTCATCTGTCAAACTGTGGCAAATGATAAACAGATCGGTTCAGATAGCTTTTATTTTATGTAAGCACAGAAGGGCATTTATTTGCAGAAATTCATATCTAGCAGAGAAACATTTAACCAAGTGCCTTGATACATTAAATAGTTAAAGAGAGGATCACTAAATAAACTGTGTGCTATACTGCAAATAACATAATGCAGAAATGAATAATGCATTATCACATGTCTAGACAAATACAAAAAATATTAGTATATACCTAGAATGTACATTATTATTATCAGATATTGCATTAAATTTGCCTACATTATTTACCTACATATTAATATTGTAGGTAAATAATGTAGGCAAATTCATTCCGTGTACATTATGCAATTACAATAGCTAGCAGGTGCAATTACGCTGCTTACTTTACAGAATAATAAGCAGTACATAATGTTAAACTCTATTCTAATACAATAATAAAAGACTGTGTTAAATAACACATGACATAAAATTTAATGTTTCATAAATTAAAGGCACATTACAATAAATGCAAAATAAGCAGTAAAGATTAGCGCAGTACAAAACAAATATATTTAAGTAGGTATAAGATATGAATACATCAAAATTAAAGACAGAGTAGCAATAATATTTAAATTAAAGTGAGGAGACAATACAAAGCAGAAAAAATAAAATACATTGACAAACATATGAAAACAACGAGACAGACACACAATACAGACAAAGAAGACTGAAGCGGTCAGATAATACCTGAGAAGTGACAAAACTGACACACGATTTGATTACATAAAGTATGTGACTATTTAACTCCGTTATCTTTCAGCGTGTTACTAGCCATTTTGTTTCAATATTTAGAGGTTGCTTTTCTCAAGTAAGCGTACCTAAGATACTGGTATCCAAAAGCCTGAGAGTAGAAGTGAATAAACAGGTAAAAATAATAAATGGATAATAGTATTTTGGCCTATGTAGTTCAAGAATTGAATCGTGCAATCCTCTGACTTTCACAGTACCCTGAACATTCAGAACTGTGTAACCCCAGCATATATTTTAACTTCTTTGTAAGTATAAAGGAACTACTGTAATCACGAAAAATTTCGGATATCATATTTCAACAAAAATATCCATTCTGACAGCTTTCAAATGCAATTTAAAGATGTTTTTGCGTGACATCTCTACGTAAGGACTGAATAAAAGACTCTGTTTCCCCCCAAAAATTATAAAACTGATTTTAAATGAATTCTGAAGATTTTATCGTGGCGTCTGTACGTACGTATATGTACGTACATATGTATGTATGTATCTCTCATAACTCAAAAACGAGTAGCCTCAGAACGTTAAAATTTTGTATATAGGACTCCTATAACATATGGATGTGTATCTTATATTTTGGTTGCAATCGCCGCACCAAAAGTATATATATATATCTACTCTTTTACTCGCCTCAGTGAGCTCAGTTTCTTTATACTTATACGTTTGCAAATTGTGCATTTTTTGCTTTAAAAATGATTGAATTATGTTGTTCTTATCTTCCGGTTAAGGTTTTTGTGCTTTTAGTTAACCTGCATGCAATAATTGTGGAATTATCGACAATTTAAAAGTTTTTTAAGTGCGGCTAAGCCTAATTATTATTACTATAACAGAGACATATTTGTTTACATTTGACACTTAGCAGAATAGTCGATTTGTTCCCAATCTAGAGAAACTAAGCTTCACAACAGCAAAGATAAAGCCTTCTTTTATTATTGCGAATTAAATCATGCTTAATCCATTCTGGAATTTATTCGAGGAAATAAGTGTTTAAGATTTATTTCGTAATTTTGAATATAGATATTTTGAGATTTTATGTATTTTTGGCTTGTCGCGAAGTGAGAACTGAATTAATTGAATGAGAAATACTCAATCGTCTGTGAAAAACTGTTTCTTTTTAGTCCAAAGGGGCTTTGCTCCTGAAGGACTATTTTTTTCGTTTTGCCATTTTGCGTTGATTCACTATAAATGTTCGTTTCACTTTTCAAATTGTTGCCACAAAATGTTATCGTCCTATATTATATTTAAAGAAATTAAATAATGAAGAATCCGCATAAATGTATATATATATATTTCTCCAAATGTGATAAAACAAATGTACCTAGAGCCATCCAATTTTGAGTAACGTACGTTTCCACACGAATATGCGCGTAGGGAAGCCCAAAGTTGGAATTTTGTTTATTATCTAGTTCACATTTTGAAAAACTTTAATGACCTTTTGATGAACAAACTCAACAATTTAAAAGCGAGCAGTGGCAACACTCTACGGGGAAAAAAACCTTTTTATGTCCAGCGTGCGGAACTGTGCATAGGAAATTCTACAGATATGCTCATTTTAAAATTATTTTGCAGATATTGCTGTTGAACTAAATTTTATGGTTTAAGTGCGAAGAATATAATATTTAATAAATAAAGATTACACACAAAATATTAAAAAAGCCCCATTGGACGTAAATTAAAATCTGAAAACTTTCAGATTTTTTTTTTGCTTCTTTAATGTTTTTCATACATCGTTTTAGATTTATTATAGTATTTGAATAGAACATGTGGCAACTGTCAGATAATTCTTCAGATGATATGCATAATTTTTGTGCATTCTGAGTCATAAAATGAATGAGACGTAACACTGTTAGGTGAAACTAGCGCCAGAGTGTCGCTATGGTGAACAAATATAGTGAATTTAAAAGAGTGCATTTATTCTATCATGGTTTATGCGCTATCAGCGAAGTAGATTTAATTTAATCCAATAAATGTTAATGAAATGCAAATTGCGTATAATTTAATATTCCGTGCAAGGAAGTCATATGGTGTACACATCAGATTTTTATTATTCAATTTTAATTGTACTGCCATCAGAAAATCTTTTTTAAATGTCCTTTTAGTTTGCTATATACATCTTGTAGATTTTAATAAAAAATATCTGGTTTTCTAAGCTCCTTTGGTAGCTAATAGAGGTGCAACCCTAAATAAATCGCTGTGTGAATACTGTAGAAATTAAGCAGTTTAAGCACTCCGTGGGAAAGGAGACACATTTATCAAATAAGAAGTCAGAGTGCTCCTAAGTGTTACTATAAATTAGTAATAATTTTCTAACAAAAGAAAAATATGCATTTCAGTATTTTAAGGAAGTATCCCTTATGCATTTTTAGATGCACAATAACAGGTAGCGACAGTGAAAACAAAATTTCTGGTTTCTTTAAACTTCTGTCGGAATCCCGGTGCCAGTGCAAAAATAATGTTAGTTAACACAGTTTTCCCCCATGCTTAATAAGAAAAATAGATTACATACTTTGTCCAAGACAGATATTAAAAGTTTATACTAATCACCTTTTCAAAGAAATGATTTTTAACTGTATGGGAAATCTCTTACAGCTCTCACTAAACGTTACTTCATACAGAATAAAGATTAAAAAATGTGTATGCAAGAGATATAGTCCCTCAAAAGATTCAAATAAAATACATAGGCAATTTCATTCACATTTGAAACGTTATTTACGCATTTCCTTTTTTATCTTGAATGTGCATGCTATATTACAAGAATTTGTTTTATTCTTACAGACATCATATTTTCGAATTTCTAATAAAAATTATTTTACTACATGTAACATTGAAATTCGCGTTAGAACAAAAAACATTTCCGCCTAGATTTAGAACGCATACGTATACACATTTTAAAAATATTCAGGAAATTAATTATGTATAAGATAGAGATAAACAAAGTTCATTTTCTAATTTGACACAAATTTATAAAACTGAACGTAATGCAACAAATTTTCGTTGTTAGATCAATCAAGATAAATGATATGTTTCATGTATTTTTGCACGCTGATTACAAGAGCACATTGTAAAACAATTCATTGAAATTAAAATGTTTATATCCATATTTATCGTAACCTATTCACTTACTTTAAGAATAGCAATCCAGAGTAAATTTCAGGAAGCGTATTTCGGACATGAAACAATAATTTTCATTAAAAACTGCTTTATTACAATAAACGGATTTGACATGTCCGTATAAATAACTTAAAATTTGCATCGGTTTTCGTAAGAGAATATACTGAAGAATTTTATATGAATAACTGTGCTACATTTCTGTGGTTTAATCCAAAAAGAAAACGTTTGCTTCAAAGCCAAGGAACTGACTATAAGCAAAGCCATACTTCGGTGGATTTTTTTAGAGTTTCACAAACTGCTTTAACAAAACTCTTTAGAATTTTGCAGAGAGCAAATAGACACAAGTTGAAAACAGCGACCTGCATTATTCAACCGCTAACACATACACACACACACAACCCCCCTCTCCGAAAAAAAAACTAGCTTTCAAATCTGAGGAATCAGCTGCTTCAATGGATACGAAAATCGAATGAAATCTTTTCGTGGGATTCAGCACTTTGTCTCAGTGCCTTTTAATTTGCTTTTTTCTAGCCCATTCACTTCAAAGAAAGGATCTTTTTCATGAAATCCAGATACTGAGTTCACTGATTTTTCAATATTATTATTTCCTTCGAAAGCATCTAATCTCTTGCAACTAAGAAACACTAACGTATCTTTTCTGAACTACATTTAAGAGAACCTTATGTAATGTAAATAAAATGTTAATTCTATATAGAAAACTTCCATTTGGCTCAAGCTTAGATGCAGATTAAGGGGACTCGGAACCAAAAAATCGATGAAATTACCGATTTTTCAATTTTTTGTTAGAAAAATACCTTAATACCCTTACTACACTGAAGAGAAATTTTGAAATGATCTGACGGTAATAAATGGTATAAAATGCTTTTAAACATTTTGACAGCCCTTTAAATGCCACGCCCCCTCAGTTTTTATTTTTTTAAACTTATTAATTATTTTCAGTAAGTTATTAAAAATTAGTGTAAATGAAAAGGAGTGTAATTAAATATGACTGCAAGTATCAGGAAACTCTGTTTATGTTTATAAACTGATTTATTTAAATATAACGTGAAGCTGGGAAAAAAATTTCTTCACCTATAAAATGGCAAAGTTATATCTATCTATCTATCTATCTATCTATCTATATATGTATATTGAGCTCATCAAATATTTCTATGTGTATTATCAGTCAACTTTGCTATGCTTCTTCAAAAATTGAAATTATTTGTGATACGAGTCGAACAGAAAGAAGTGGTGTAATGAAAGCGATCAAGTTTCTGACTGTAGCATTATTAAAATAGTGCCGGAACAAACATTAAACTCTGTAATTAATTAAAATACACCTAAATTACTTTAAAATGCAATTTATATGCTAGGAGAAATGACTAAAAGAAGATTGGAAATCACATATGCTGCTTAAATACAATGTTTTATATTTATTAAAATTTCAAATTTTGCTTTTTGAAAAAATGAATGAAACGACAAATTAATATTATTAACATTAATTCTAAGTGTTTTAGAAAATATATTATAATTGATTCATGTATTGAAATTTTTTTGAACGTGTATTAAAGAACGGAAACAGGTAAAGAAAAATTTTACTTGTAT
>KK119665.1:151366-200556 GCA_000611955.2 Stegodyphus mimosarum
CAAAAATGTGCTTTTTATTTTTTTTCTTAGAAACTAATTCATTAATCGCAAAATCGATCTTTAAAGTTATTAAGAAAACTCTAACATATGCAATAAAAAATTTGGGGCAAAAACATTCAAAATTGTGGGAGAAGAAGGAATTTTTAATTCTTAAATTTTTCTTAAAAAAATTTAAATTAAAAATAATTACTAGCAGAAATTTTTTTTTCAGCTTAAAATCATTTTGTCTTGTATAACCACTTAATATTATTCATAGAAAATAGATGAAAATTCTTAAATAAAAAATATCATTCGAAAGGTACCAAGTCCCCTTAAGCTGAACAAATTCCTTTAAAAAAATTTCCTAAGTGATTCTCAATTGGTTAAACAAAATTTTACTTTTAATGCTTTTATGAGAAAAGCACTAAAAACTCACTGAATAACTCTCTCTTTCTCACTAAAGGACTCACATATTTCAACTCGTGCATCCATTGAGATAGAATTGTTTTTGTAATAAGAAACTGAATCGATATTTCTATTAATGAAAGATGTATTTAGTTAATAATTCCAATGAACGTATGTAAAGAATGCAGTTTCTGCATTTTCACGTATAATTGACATATAAATTATCTTGATTGGGCTTTGAGTTAAAATTATTTAATTTTCTGAGATGCACGTCAGTATGTAATAGATATGTTAGTTTTATTTTATTTTTATTATTTTTATTTGTTTAATACTTTTAATATTATCATTTGTTTCTCAGTACCATCAATACATAAATACATGTAAATAAAACGTCTGCAAATGATGCCAATTTGAAACGAAATAGCATTAATAAAAATAAAATATAAATATAAATAGTATATGTTGTTCAACAATACATTTAATTCATTTTTGAATGAACATTATTTATTTCGTACTTAGCAGATTTTAACTAGCCTTTAATATCCTACAAAGCTTTAGAGAAAGAAAATTGTGGTCGATTATTCTGAGAACAGCTTCTAAATGGCAGCAGAAAAAAATTAATAATAATGTTTCACTTGATAGACATTATTAAGTTCTAAACATAGATGAAGTATTCTAAGACTCATATAAAAATGTACTGAATATCTCCCTATTTACAATTTTAATTTTGAATACTCATGCCGTTAATAATTTAAGCTGAGATTTAAGCATGTAGAAAACTTCTGTAGCCTGCCTTAATTAAAGTTTATATTGTCAGTAAAAGAAAAAAAATCTCTTAGAATTTTAAGGATAGATTTTTAAAGTTGTTATTTATACGCACGCTTAAAGAAAGCTTAGTTTTTTTATTATTATTTATATCATATTTGCTTTGCTTTGAAGAATTTCCAATTTTACTTCTACATAAGGTAAAGAGTATTTGCTTTTTTACAGATAACACCTTTCTCTTATAAATGGCAAGGGGAACGTCAACCAGAGCATCTCAGTAGAAGTTCATTTCCATAATGCATCTCTCTATATATAAATATGCCTGTGTGTATGCATGTTAACGGAGTACGTACTCAAAGGAGGTACATAGAAAGATTCCGAAGGACATCCTTTGAGCAACTGCTCCATTTTTCTCTGTAAACCTACAGGTAAATTGCATATAGGCGAATTCCACGTTAGTGTATAGATGAATGCCACTCAAAATTAGCACGGGGTAGTACTACTTACGCCAGCAGAAAGGTTTTTCGTACTGCTCAGCTGCGCTCTGTACTATTTCAAAGCGCTATTTTCGCACACACATTTTATTAAAAAATCTGCTTATTGCGGTCCCTATTATTTGTCTTTGTGTTTGCCAGATATATTTAAATTACCTTCCTTAAGGTACGAAATGATAAATCTTCACAGTGAGCGGAAACTAAAAGCCTCTTTAAACAAACCAATGAAAGAATTTGCGCGTGGACTGCAATTCTTCTGAAAAGTTAAATAAACCTTTCCTGTGCATAATGCTGCAGATTAGTAGAGGGATTAATTTAACGTTGAGTGCTAGAGAATACATTGTCTGATGGGTATTTTTGCAATTTGCTTCATGTTTATCATAAATACAAGCTAGTTTACAGAAAGTGGGTGAAAATACTCTTGAGAAATGTAAACATTTAGTTTTAAAATTGAAAAAACTTCAGAGGATACGAAACGGAAAGATTAATAAGACAGATTGTCAATAAGTAGTTAGTAAATAATAACTTAAATTCAGGAACTATTCAGAAAAATAGTTTTCATAGTAGAAATGAGAAATGTGATAGATATTTTAATGTATGTCGTAAAATGGAGATATGAAAAACTGTGTAATATAGTTTCCAGTTTCTAACTGAGGAAAAACTAATATCATTGTATGTTGGTATTTTAAAAGCAACTTAGCGCTCATAATTTAGCGCTAAATTATCCAAATGGTATAAATACTCCAGGAATTTTGTCAGAAATATCTCCATGTTATTTCAATAATTCTGATCTTTAAATCAAAGTCAGATCTTTTAAGATAATTAAAACACATAATTCAGCTCAATCGAATTCAAATTTGGAAATTAAGTTAAGAGTATTTTTAAGGTTGCTAATTACTTCTATTGTTATAGAAGATTCAGCAAACTTAAAATAATTAAAAACTCTGCAAAACTTTCTCTTGATCAAAAAAAGTAAAACAAATATTCAAATATGCTTATTCAGATTATAGAACTTGAATTGAATAGCCTATAGATTTTGAGAGAATTAATGTCTAAGATTAAAAGAAAAAGATGGCAAAAATACTTAAAAATTAGCGCAATACGTTTTAAATTTGTGATAATGATCTCTATATTAATTCAATGATTTTTGCTATATAACAGCCATATTATATTTCCTACATATTACTCTTCCCTAATCAAATTTTGGTAATTTAAAGTTACGTTATAAATTACAGGAATTTTTAAAATACAATAATTTAGAATATATTAATCATAAATTTCTAGGCTTTGCAATTTATAGCAAGTTGGTTTATGACCATGACCTTCCATGCACAATATAACTTTCCTATTTTCTTAATATTAAAATCTTACTTGCTGCAAAAATTATAATTTAGGGAGATTCGAACTTCTAGTGTTGTCATACACACCTATCACTATGTCTTTCATTCTCAGCAGAGAAAAAGTCAATTTATCTCCTCTAGCAACAGAATTTCTCTCACATCTACACTGCTGGCCACCGTAAATGCAGCACCCTGAAGGAAGCATGCAAATAACATGAAATTTACAACATGCATTAGCGGAGGTGAGATATGCAAATGATAAGAACTTCAGCGCAGACGCACATCACGCGCGCCTGTGGCGCCACTTCAAAGCGCTATTTAAAGCTTGGAGTTTTCGACGATTTCAAGTTCGGCAATTGTGTTTTTCTTGTTATTTTTTCAAAAACCATTTTTTTCAAAAAAAATGATCAATTATGCCTCGTAGTAAACAGCGATCATCGTTTGAACAAGTATCCGAGTTCGACAGAGGGAGGATAATGGCCTACCGAGAGTGTGGATTACCTTTCAGGGAAATCGGTAGTCGTGTTGGACGAAACCAAACAACTGTAATGCGGATATGTGACCGTTGAATGCAGGAGGGTACGACGGAGTGACGAGTTCAATCGCATCCACCTCAGTGCACAATTCACGGAGATGACAGGAACATTGTGAGCATGGCAGTGACGGATCGCTCAGTCACATCACGAACCATAGCACAGCACATTCATTCTGTAACGCATCATCCAGTGTCTGCGCGTACCATTCGACGCCGTTTACAGCAAAGTGATCTGTGCGCAAAACGTTCATTGCTTCGTCTACCAATGATGCAGAACCACAGACGTCTCCGCCGCCAATGGTGCGATGAAAGAAGAATGTGGACGGCAGAATGGAATGAAATTGTCTTTACTGACGAATTACGCTACTGTCTGCACCACGATGGTCGAATTCGAGTCTAGAGACACCGTGGAGAGAGGATGCTGCACAGCTGCTTTATGCACCGCCACACTTGTCCTGCACCTTGTATTATGGCATGGGGCGGTATTGGATATCACTCTCGCACTCCTCTAGTACGCATTGCCGATACTTTAAAGAGTCAGCGCTACATCTCCGAGGTGTTGGAACCATTTGTCCTTCCTTACCTTCAGGGCTTGCCCACAGCCATATTTCAACAGGATAATGCGCGACCACACGTGGCACGCATTCTCCAAGGGTTCTTCGCCAATCGCCAGATTGAATTGCTTCCCTGGCCGGTTCGCTCTCCGGATATTTCGCCGACTGAAAACATGTGGTCCATGGTTGCTGAACGATTGACCCTGATTACATCGCAAGCTGCCACACCAGATCAACTTTGGCAACGTGTGGAAGCTGCTTGGTCAGCTGTTGCCCAAGAACACATCTAAAGTCTCTTTGAATCAATGCCGAGGCGTGTGGCAGGGTGATCTCCAACAATTGCGGCTACTCTGGCTACTAATCCCGAAGGAACCACACTTCACAGAAGTCTATACATTTAATCATTTGATACTTGATCAACATGTTATCTACTAAATAAATTTGGTTGTGATATCTCTTGTCTTTCTTGGTGTTGCAATTTGGGTGGCCAGCAGTGTAGTTTTTTCCCTAATACTTATGCCATTATGTTCCGGGTGTCTTTTGACAGTATCTTCCACGAATATCATTTCCGCCAATAGCTGCCAAATAATTCACCTGTAAATATAAATATTTTCAGCGAAACATTTGCCGCACTTTGCGGAGAAATGGCAGGACCAGCATTATACAATAGATTTTAACTGTCAATAATATTTTTAAATTAATAATTTGCGTTGACATTTTTGTTCGTAGTAGCTGAGACAAATATTCTAAAATTTTATTTTTCAGAAAAATTACCATTACTTTCTAAGCACTACTTACTTTGCTTAACAGAAAGTCACATCTCTAATTTAGCATTAGTTGATACAGAATCTAATGGGAGCTGAAGAATATCTGGCGGCTAATAACTTACTGGCCTGTTTTCGGTAAATAGTTTGTTTCTATTTCTTTTTCTTTTAAGCTAAAACGGACAATTAGTCTCCCAACACGATTTTGGGTAGTTTCACTTTAATGTGTTGCTTCCCTTTGCAGTTTAGTGTGTTCTCATTCGGAAAAACGTAAGATATTATTCTTTCAGATTTAATCTCTCTGCTACTGATAAACAAACTAAACAATCTAAAAAACATTAAACGCAGTTCCTAAATACATATTTTTTTTTACTTCTTGGCCATATTAATTTTAAAAATGCATTTAATTCTTGATATATATGTAATTAATTAAAATATTGAAATATATTAAAATCATTCATAGAATTACATTGCGTATTTTTTCACATTTTTTTTTTGCTTTTTAAATAAAGAGAAGCTATATAACGTTCCCAGGTTAGTCTAAATATAATCTAATATACTATAAAATATTTCACTATTTCACCTAGGCCACCTCTATTGATAATCTGTGCAGGTAAGTCATATTAAACTATTACACTGCCCTTTTGGATGAACTCATAAACCTGAGATCTTTCAGATTTCATTTTCTTTCCCTTTATTTTATTTTTAACACGGTGAATGTTTTAAGGACAATTTCTTGAATAGAAAAGACTTCTTTTTTGAAAAGATGAAAAAAATGTCGCGTTGAGTCACACATTATCACAAGCATATAAAATTTTATTTAAAAGAAATGATTTCAAAAGGGCATAAAACTAAACAATAAAGCAAGAATCTGAAAAGAGAACTTACCCCATCCCGTCAAAAAACTGAAAATAGATGCCATCTGGTACAAAAATCTGTTCTATTGCTTTCATTTCGTATAATATGTGTTTTATGAAAAACTTTCGTATTCCTTAATTTATTATTTCAATAATATTGTTTATCTTTTCACAAATATTCTATCTTTCTCAATATTAATCCAAAGGGATTATAGTTTCTTACCTCCGATTTGTCATTACGTTAATGGTATATTTTTATAACTCAGGAATGACATTAAATAGTTCTTCTTATTCAAAACATGTTAACTTAAATAATTTCTAAAACCGAAAAAAATGAAAAACTGCATAACATTTATTATGGCTGTTTAAACAGATTGGTTGATTATGCCAAAACACACAAGGCTTGTCTTCTTGATATTTATGTAATTTCATAAATATTTTTGCAATAAATTACATAAGTTATTATATCATTACGTTTACAGCATCAAATTTCAAAAGCATACATCATGCTAAAATAAAATAATGTAATACCAGATAAATGATGTCGAAATTCGATCTGAAACTTGATCTGTAATGTATCTTAAGAATTAAAAAGAAACATGTTTCATTTATATTCAACGCAAGAAAATATAAAAATGCTTTTAAATGATTGTATTCATGTATGCCTGTTCTTAATTTTGGGATCAAACTTTATATTAACTTGATTAATAAGACAGTTTTTGAAAAGTTAGAAAAGTTTATGATTAAATTTCTGAAATTAGTTTCGAAAAGACTTTTTTATCAGTATGATCGAGAAAGCTAAATGTTTAATAGTACACTACTTTTTTGTTTAAGGAATTAAATAACTTTTATCTAAAGCATCTTGAAGAATTTACAGTTACAAAATGTTATCCTTTACAATTCTCGACAAAGCAGAAATATTTTGTTTGGACCTTCAAAGGGCGAAGGAAAATATTTTATAATCTGTAATATAAAAAAATGGAAAATCATTAAAGATATTAAATCAATTCTGTATTTTTAAATTTTGATGTTTGGGGAAAATTTTATTAGAAACAAGAAAATAATAAAGTGTATTAAAACATTTCTGTAGATCTATGTGTTAAATGGATATCTTCAATTACGTATAAAATATATTTTTAACATTTGACAGCTTTAGCCAAAAAATGCAGAAGCAAGGTAAGAGAATTAAAAACTATTTTACTGTCCTGTAACTTGTTTGGTTACCACTCAAACACTGAACCATATAAAAAAAATTAATGTGGCCCTTTGAATTCCTTCCATTCGCAAAACTGGTAGTTCGGTTCAAGGTTCGAATCCCGCAAACAGGCTGGCTGCATGAGCATTTTTGTGGTTTACCTCATGTGTAACGAGTTCAAATACAAGCGAGTTCCCCTTAGAAAGTAATCCACGAAGGCATCCCTCATTACCGCGTAGTGCCTAAGGACAGAACACGTAAGTAATAAAAATAATAATAATTTACAAACACCCATGTCTTCTCTGGGTTTCACACACGGGACTACGACAACGGTAGTTGGTTCCCTTGCCACCATGCCAGAACTATACGAAGGCTGGCAGTAACCTGCTTTTAGATTTTATAGCTTACTATCACAAAACTTGACAGGGCAGCGGTTTAACAGCGATAGTTAGAAGCTTTTTATCAAGTGGAGTATCCGTATGCTAAGAAAAGGTATTATTAGAGCTGTAGAATTTGTAAAACAATACGCAGTCGAAATTTCAAAAAATACGCTATGTGATGAAGAACGAAAGAAAATTCAACTTATTCCTTCGTAGGACCATGCGGTTCGAAAGAACCTTTAAGAAATCAGAGCAGATATTTTAGTGCAAATATTAGATGTCAAAGCCAGTCATTTCAATTTCCGTATTCAACTGAAGTATTCCACTGATATTGATACAATCAGTCAGTTGCTTATACTTGTGCGATGCCTTAAGGAAAAAGAAATAGTGGGAGAATTTTTACTTTGCGAGCCACTGGAGTTGACCACAAAAAGAACTGATGCACTCAATCATATTCAAAACACATAATTTTAGCACTGAATTTTCACCTATGTGATAGGCTTAATTTGAATCGTAGGTGTCCACAAGGCCGGGACGAGCGTGATGCACTTGCCTCAGGTGAACAAATAGAAGGGGCGCCTAATTAGCTATTCAATCGAAAATTCAGAAATTTATTTTTAAAACTTATGATTTTTAAGTTGCAATTTCGGAATACATCAGTCAATATTAAAAGAATTTTGTTATAAACAATCCAGCTAAAAGAACAAAAAAAAACTAATAGCATTGATTTATTCTCAAAAGACATGAGCTTTCACAGTAGTGTATATAATATATTCTAACATTAAGATTTCTTATCGAAAGTAACATTAAGGAACTAATTACACTTTGTGTAACGAATTGTATAGACTAAACTTTCATAGAAAATATTATACTGCCGACGTTAGTTGTTCTTTGCGGTCTCTCGTCATTTGGCTTAAAATCTTAGTCATAACAAACTTGCCAAAGTCCACTAACGGAACATAGACGACGATATAAGTGCTGAGTTTTGCAATTTCGTAAACGCCATCTGAAACAGCATCCGAAGAATAAACAAGGGTGATTGAAATTGAAATGTACCATATTATTAGTTATTGCACTTTTTCTTATTTTCCTTTATATAAAATTTTCCAATAAACGAGGAGCATGAATCGAAGTTTTTGGCTTGTATTCGCATTAGTTGCGCGGGAGCTGTATGGATTGTTTCATTTAAAGTTATTTCTAAAGCCGATTCGAGGATTAAACAAATTGGTTCATTCTTTGTCAACTGGGATGTAAAGATATAAGGTAAGATAAATGTTTTGTAAATAATTCTGTGGTTTATATTGAAACAATAAAATGAATTTTTCAGTTTTAGAGAACTGAAAAAAGGTTTAAAATTTTGAATACTTTGCGGAAGATTCAAGACAAACTGTTCTGGCTAATTCTAATCTAATTAGGTGATTTTGACGTAACAAATATCTTTTAAAAAATTATTTTTGTTCCATTGACTCTAACGGGATCGATAAAAAATATATATATTTAAAAGATATTCTTCTTGATAAAAACATTTAAGAAATGCTCGTTGCTGAGAAAAAAAAATTAATGATAAACACCTGTCATAGTCGCGAAATTTAATACATAGAAGTTTCTTGAGTTAATTGATGAGACGCAATAAAAGTAAAGATAAAATATGAAGTATCATTAAATATTGTTAATATTAAAATTATGCTTTTATTGTCGAGATAACATGAGATTGTTAGGAAAAAAAGTGTCTGACAGCCAAACTAGTGGAATATTTAGATCAGATGGCATATAAATTTCTGTTCAAGTTCAAATAAACTTTTCTTCGGGGGGGATAGTTTAACTGATGAATGATTATGTGAGTATTAACCCTTTGACAGTTTCATTTTTTTCCAGAATTCGGTCAAAAAAATGTCACATTTTTTTATTGCATTTTTTTGTTCATTTTACATTTTTAAGTAAAATATGTTATTAAAATTAACATTTCTAATATTTTTAATCATTTATTACAACTTTTTTCTTTAATGAAAATAATCAATTTTCCCTCCAAGTCGTTTTTCCCCTACGTGAATGCAAAACAGGGAAGTTACATTTACAGTTAAAATAGTACATTTACTTAACAGATATTTTCGATTACAATTCAATTACATTTACTATTATGTTTTGATACAAAACATACTTACCCTTCTTTTTTTAAAGATCTGATTTAGTGTGATATATCTTAAAGAGAACGCGACAGGCACAGTCCAACATCACAGTCTGGGCAAAAATACCTAGTCTCTTTTCGAATTCTTTTGCCGTTGTCATTTGCTCCTGGAATGCCTACAAAGTGTACTGTTTTTTATGCATTGCTCACCATATCTATTTGTTTTAGGTCAAGCAAATAATCGTCTATGAAGGCATCATAGAACTGAAGTTTACCTTTAGTCTCATCGATATCCAAGTTAATTTTTGGAATTCCAGTGAAAGCAAATCTAGGAGGCGGATCCGAAGGATTATCACAATTAATTTAAAAAAATTGTTTTGATTGACTGATTCCATCTGTACTACTATCAGAGTCACTACTATCCAGGTCATCTAGTAAACTTTCGCTACTATCACTTACAGATAATTCAGTTTCTGATTCCGAGTCACAATTCGAATAACAAGAAATTACCTCCATACGCTCTGAATTATCCATTATTTAAAAGTAAAAATATATTATTCAACTCTTACATCAATAAAATTATCAGGTGGTTAGTAAAATATAACCAGAAAGCTATACACTGAAAGATAACAATTCGTCTTCTGATACAAAACATGCGAAAAAACCCGCGCTTTTGAACCAATCAGAGTAGAAAATACAATAAACTGGAAACTATCATTTACTGGACAACTATCGCCATCTATGCGAATAATTTGCTACTAAAATTGGAAAAAATACGGCCGAAACAGTGCAAGCGAAATAGAAATCAGATTGCCCGTAAGCTGTACGAGCAAATCAGTAGAGGCCCGAAAGCTGTGCCCGTACGGCGTACGGGCAAAAAGGGAAGGTGTTAAAAAGTAATTTTATTGATTAATCTATTATAATGATGTTCGCCACACTATATGCTTTAGAAGTGATGCATTCGTGGAGGATGTTCTGATAGAACTGTCTGATCTTCAAGGTACAGAAGGCGAAATGCAGTCAATCCGATCACTGCCTGAACAAGTTGCCTATGTTACCACTCGGCCACTTCTGAATGCGAGCATTAATAGAAAAGCCAGACTATTTCAATAATTCCGGACACAAAAGCAGCTACAAGATTCGAACTTTTAAAAATAATTCACGATTATAATTTAGTTCAGTCCTATCCGAATTTGGAAGCAGTGTTAAGAATTTTTTAACGTTGCCAGTTACTGTAGCTGTTGGCGAAAGAAGCTTTAGCAAAGTTAAAATACTAAAGAACTATGTGGGATCTTCACTAGGCCAATAAAAACTTTCAAACATGGCCGTTCTCTCTATAGAACATGAGTTAAGTAATCAAATAGACTTTGAAAAAATTATTGATGATTTTGCTTCTTTAAAAGCAAGAAAAATTAAATTATAAATATGTTTGAAAAGTTTATGCCATAAATTTTTGAGCAGATCTTTTACTTACACTACTTAATATTTTTACCTTTTTTAAAAAGCATATTTTTAATGTTTTCCATTTCAAAATTGTTAATCATTACATATGTTTCCCTTTGTGGAATATATAAAGTTATAATTAAATATTATTGTAAAAGTTATTCTAGTTTCACACTGAAATAGTTACTTTTAATGAGCATATATATATATATATAGTTAATTTGTTCTATATGTATAATTATATCACCAGGCTGAAGATCGGTGATGATGCAAATCAATGTTCTAGAAATTTGGCCACCGCTTGGAACTTAGGTTTTTAACCTGCCAAAATTCCAGTTGCGGAAGCTGTACTCTCCGTGAGGTATGTAAGTATGAGGTACTTTGAATGGATAGAGGGCAGAATTTATGAGATTTTTGTGTGCTTCGCGATTTTCTGTTCTTCAGGCTGTAACGTATTCCAGGAAGAATGAATAAATGAGTTTCAGTCAATATCAGAAGCCCGTGATTTCGTAAAATTATTATGATTAATTATTACTTACTTTCTATAAATTTCTTTAAATTACTTTCTTTAAATACCTTACAACGAAAAGGTAGAATAAGCAGAATTCAGAGATAGATACTGAATCAATTTCTGTTTGACTCAAAGTCTTTGGACAACAGTGATGTAATAAAACAATATCTTATTGAAATATGAGCCAATCCACATACTCAAAATGCAATTTGAAAACCTGTGCTCAGAACAATTCAGATGTACAAAATTATAACCTTGTACACACCTGGCTAACTGCAGATCATTTTACGATTTGCCATTACTTACCTGTTTGAAGGAAGGTTTTATCCTTTCTACCTTTTGCACGTAAGAGCAAAAATCAGAAATCACCTTGTAAGGTTTATCCTAATTTTATTAACAGCTATTTTATGTTTAGGGATCTTTCCTGTCTTTCTAGTTTCAGCTTACAATTTCCTACCAGAATGTAATTTCAGAAACGCAGTTAATGCAAATGAGTAAAAAGTAGTATTTAAGTCGATGTCTCACCGACTTCGAGAGAGAGCCTGAGTTTCTGACTAGCACGCGTTTGCCTTTTAGTTACGTCTCTCTAAGCTCTTGCTACGCTCGGCCATATTTTAGGTCCTTGTTTGGCTTCGCAGGCTTAATTAAGATTTAGGGGCCAATTACTTAGAATCTTGATAGCTTCGGCTATATCTTTCAGTTAGCTTTAATTAAGCTTAGTTAAGTTCAATTTTATATTCATTTAAGTTCAAGCCCAAGTGAAGGCTTTGCAGTACACTCCGAGTTAGGAGTTGGTTGTCTTATATTTATTCTGAGAATTAAAGGCTAGTTAATCCTTCGTCAGTCTTACGTCTGTATTCACACACTTAAGCGATTGATTTTGTTCTGAACGACACAGGCCGCTAGGTAGTGAAGTTTCTGGTTGACCCCTCCGAACTTTCAGTTCCCTCAGCCACAACCAAACCCAAGAGAGGAATTCGGATTTATCATGGAAACAATGAGAGCGGCAATGAAGCCGGCAGTCAAATCTGGTAGCCTTTGACGGCAAAGGGTCCGTAATGACTTTTCTGGAGCAGATGGACTTACATTTCTCGTTATATCCTGTGAACCAGCTGCAGAAAATTATCATCGCTACGGCGAACATAAAAGGTCAACCTCTCAGCTGGTACAAGAAAATTGGCAAGAGTTTGTGGGGGGGGGGATCCAGGATCCGAAACGTACACTTGGGAAAATTTTAAGAATTCGCTATTAAAAGCATTTCCAGTTGTGAAAGACCGCGCGAAATTGGAGTCAGAATTATTTAGGAAATATCAAACTAACTTCGACAAATTTAACAGACTTCAACTTAAGGAAGATCCACATTGTCAAATTATTATATGGAAAAAGGCCCGACAAAGAAATTATCGAAATCATATAGCCTCGTTTACTTCCGTTAATCCAGGGCTTTCTTGAAGTCTGGAATCAGCAAACCCTGGAAAGCTTATTCCAATCAGTAGTCTAATTTCAGAGTAGGCGAACGGCCGAAAACGCGTGCAAACAATTCTAGGCAGTATTCAAGATTTCACACTCAAACGAAACCTCAAGGTCAACAGAATTCGTATAGGCAAGAGGGGAAGGTTGCAAAGTCAGATAAGAAACAGACTAGTCAGACCGAAGAGTGGGAAAATAAAAACAGCTGGATCAAGGGGCAGATAAGAAAAATTTAAACTAATCACGGTGCCCAGGAGGAGGACAGGTCACCGTCTGGGAAGGAAATCCCTCAGAAATCAAACTGAATATGGTAGTCGTACAGAATTTGGTCTTGCCAGAGATTCATATATTATTAAACGACGTCCCTACTACCGCCCTACTGCATATCGGGGCTCAATGCAGCTTCCTGTCGCAGGACTTCATTAAAAAGCATTATCGTCATTATAGATTGTTTAAAAGAACGGGACAAGGAACGATTGCTGCCCAAGTCAAACTGTGTGTGTGCTTGGGAAAAGTGGGGCGGCATGTTCAAATAAAGAACGAGGAACAAAAAATAAATTTTTTAGTGATAAAGAATTTGTTAACCGCAGTTATATTTGGGTTTGATTTCTTACGCGCAGCTAGCGCAAAAATTTATTTCAAAGCTTCTACTTTACAACTCAAGATGGACAAAATTGAAGAAGAAAAAACCGCAGTCCCGGAACTAGATTTAACTCATCTCGAAGAAGGAGAAAGAAAATCGAAAATCTGGTAAAACACCTTTTACAGTTATTCGATGAAAGGTCTGGCTTCTGCCAGATTCTATCATACAGTATTGACACTGGTAGTAAGCCCCCAGTTGGGTCTAAACCGTATAGGTATGACCGTGTGAAAGAATACATACTCGAACAACATATTAAGCAAATACCCGAGAACAAGATAATTGCGCCAAATACTAGCCCCTATGCAAGTCCAGCAGTTTTGTGCAGGAAGAAAAATGGGCTGCCGCCCGCAGATCCGAACACGTGGAGATTCGCAGTTGATTACCGTAAATTAAATAGCATAACGAAATACCCCACGTATTCCCTCCCTATAATAGATGAAATTACCAGAAAGATTCGTTCCACTAAATATATGACTACACTTGACCTGACGTCAGGCTATTTTCAGATTGCAGTAAAACCCGAAGATGTCGCAAAAACAGCTTCTATTACAAAGTCTGGCGTGTATGCCTTTTTGAGAATGCCGTTTGGCTTAAGCGGAGCTCCGGCTACATTTCAAAAAGTTATGGACATTAAGGCCAGTCTTGGGCAAAAGTACAGTCATATTTCTCGATGATATTATTGTTACTAGCGAAATCCTAGAGGAACATATTAAACATTTAGAGTACGTTTTTACATTATTAAATGAGGCGGGCCTGAAAATTAATCCAAAGACGTGCAAATTTGCCGCCATGGAATTGAGGGACCTCTGATATAAAATCTCGAAAAACGGTATTGAGACGGACAATTCAAAAATATTAGCGATTAAAAGTTATCCGCCTCCAAATACGGAATTATCTTCCAAGAAATTAATTCCATTAATTATATTCCAAGAAATTATCTTCCTTTTTGGGAATGTGCTCCTATTACAGTCTTCATAAAACATTTTGAAAACAGAGTTTAACCCTTGTTGGTTCTTAATCGAAAAAAGACGAGGTTCACATGGACAGCGGAGGCGAACACGGCATTTGAAGAATTGAAACATGCCTTAATTAACGCCCTTGTTCTTACACTCTAGGAAGAGAATCAAAATTTAGAAATTGCAGCAGACGCGTCAGACTACGCTGTTGGCGCAGTTCTTTCCCAAAATGGGCAGCCAATAACCTTTTTAGTAAAACCCTGAATCAAACTCAATGTAATTATACCGCAACTGAACGGGAAACCCTAGCGGTCTTATTAGTGGGGCAAAAATACCGCGTTTACTTGAGAAGTACCCCGATAAGTGTGTTCTCAGATCATGCGGCAGTTGGTCTCTTATACTCCGGTAAAAATATTTCACCCCGGCTTATATGTTGGACGTTAAAACTGCAAGAGTTTAACTTAAAAATAAAACACGCGCCGGGGAAAGAAAATGTAGTTGCGGATGCCCTATCAAGAATCAAGATCGATGAAGAGAGAAATACAATTACATGTACGATACTAACTGCTAAAATAATTTAATCCCGTGAAACAATAATTGCCGAATTAAAAACGGACCCTGAGTTCAAAGACATTTATGCATATCTGGAAGATCCCGAAAATTTTGAATATGTAGACTTAATGGCTATTCGCAATAGGGCGGCCCATTATTAAATTGTTGATAAATTGCTGTTTTACACGAAAACAAACAACGGTAATCAAGAGCTGCGGCCAGTAGTCCCAATGAATCTACGCTTAAATACTACTTTGTATAATAGATGAATAGAAAGAAAGTATAGATTAAATGTGTTTAAAGTTATGCTCTCCAGGCTTTACTTACGAATTTAAATTAAGTTCTATTTTAGTACATTAGAATTAGTTTTGCGTTTTGTAAGGTCTCGAGTGTTAAGCTCTAACAAATAGTAGTAGTTGTGTAGACGGTAGAGTAGTTCGTGGAAACACAACATTAGCATGCTCAGTTCACTCAGAACAATTTCTGAAGAGCGTGGGGGGAAGGAGATTTAAATTCTGTCGAACGAAAGCTGTTTGAGAGCCAAAATAATTTCAATAAAGGGTATTGGTAACGTAAATGGAAATTATTATGAAAGACACTAATACTGTTTCCTTCCGGATAATTTGGAAGGACAAGACTGACGTCTGACCGAAAGTAAAGATGAAGTAGATGTTTGTAATGAAATTCAAATTGTAAATGAGTTATAGTTTCCTTAGTTTTAGTATAGCTTTAGAAATTGTTGTAAAGTTGGTCCTATAAACAAGGTCGTTTTGAGACCTTCTTCTTCGAGTAGTTAAATTCTGGCGGGGAAAGATGTAAGGTTTATCCTAATTGTATTAACAGTTATTTGAAGTTTAAGCATCTTTCTTGTCTTTCTGGTTTAAGCTTACAATTTCCTACCAGAATGTAATTTCAGAAACGCAATTAATGCAAATGAGGAAAGAATAGTACTTTGTATAATAGATAAATAGAAATAAAGTATAGATTGAATGTGTTTAAAGTTAGGCTCTTCAGGCTTGTAGCAAAAGTAGCAAAAAATTGTAAATTTTGTATAGCAGCTATAACTAATGATGTAAAGTGAATTTTAAAATGTTGCATGTTAAAATTTTATATTGAAAGTAGGAAAGTTAATGTCAGTTGTAAATGTACTCTAAAATTAAACTAGTAAAAATGTAAGTTTTGGTCAAAGTATGATTGCAAAATACTTTGTATAATAGCTGAATAGAAAGAAAGTATAGATTGAATGTGTTTAAAGTTAGGCTCTACAGGCTTTACTTAAGAATTTAAATCAAGGTCTGTGTTAGCACATTAGGTGTAGTTTGTTTTTAAGGAATCTTTTGAGGTCTCGAATGTCAAGCTCTAACAAATCATAGATGTTGCGTAGATGGTAGAATAGATTCTCAAACACAACATTAACACGCTCAATTCACTCAAAACTATTTTTGCAGAGCGCGGGGGGAAGGAGATTAAAATTTTGTGTGAATGAAAGCTGTGTGAGGGCCAAAATAATTTAAATAAAAATATAGTGGTGAGAAAAATAAAATGGCTTGTAAAAGAAAACTACTAATACTGTTTCCTTCCAGATAAGTTGGAAGGACCAAGACTGAATACCTTGTACCAGAAAAGAAGCAGAAGTTTGTTCCCAATCAAATTGTAAAATTTAGGAAATGTATATTTTTCTTAGCTTTAGTCTAGCTTTAGGAATGTTTGTAAAGTTGGCTCTAAACAGGAAAAATTTAATGATGGAATTCATTCAAGAAAGCAGAGTTGCTACAAGTTTAAACTTTGATGTAGAACAGGTTTTTAGAATTTACACACTTAAACAAGGTTGTTTTGAGACCTTATTCTTGGAGTAGTTGAATTCTGATGGGGAAAGATGTAACTTTTATCATAATTTTATTAACAGTTATTTTAAGTTTAAACATCTTTCTTGTCTTTCTGGTTTCAGCTTACAATTTCCTACCAGAATGTAATTTCAGAAACGCAATTAATGCAAATGAGGAAAGAGTAGTATTTAAGTCGATGTTTCACCGACTTTGAGAGAGAGCCTGAGTTTCTGACTAGCACGCGTTTGCCTTTTGGCTACGTCTCTCTAAGCTATTGCTACGCTCGACCATACTTTAGGCCCTTGTTTCGCTTCGCCGACTTAATTAAGATATAGGGGCCAACTACTTAGAATCTTGATAGCTTCGGCTATATCTTTCAGTTAGCTTTAGTTAAGCTTAGTTAAGTTTAACTTTATATTTATTTAAGTTCAAGCCCAAGTGGAGGCTTTGCTGTACACTCCGAGTTAGGAGGTGATTGTATTACATTTGTTTT
The DNA here is from genome assembly GCA_000611955.2 of Stegodyphus mimosarum. Classification (NCBI taxonomy): domain Eukaryota; kingdom Metazoa; phylum Arthropoda; class Arachnida; order Araneae; family Eresidae; genus Stegodyphus; species Stegodyphus mimosarum. The sequence goes on from KK119665.1 coordinate 168,654, forward strand.
GAGAAATAAAGGGTAGTTAATCCTTCGTCAGTCTTACGTCTCTGTTCACACATTTAAGCGACTATTCGCTTATTAGTGTTTGTGGAGTTCAAGGATTGAACACTGAATTAAATAAGTAAAACCCCACAACTTAAATGAATGTGATGAGTTGTGCGTGGTTTTTTAAAAAAAGTAAGTTCGTTTCAAAATTATTATTATGAATAAACAACAATAACGTATTGTTTTGTACGTATATGTAAATATATGTATTTATTTAATTTTTAATAAATCATTAGTTTGCAATAAATGCAATTTCCTAATAAAAAAGAATAGAAACACATTTTTCAAGAGATCCAGAACTTGTTTTTAGGTTCAAAGGACCATTGATCAGTAATGCGTTTGAGAAACTCTTATAAGGTATTTCTCTCACCTTCTTAGCATGCCTTCTTGGTGTAGTGGTCAGCATCGACGCGTATTCGAGAGGTCCGTGGTTCGAATCCGTCCGTGGCGAGGGCATTGCTCATTTTTCATCTCTCCTGCTTCGAAATAACCTAATGACTTTACCCTCTGATTTAAATGAAAGCTTAATTCGTGCCATATCTCACGAAAAGATTCAGTGTGATGAACTCATCTCTCAAAGCATAATGCATCGGTATTACATAATCTACACTTTGGATAACCTTATTGTACTCGCTATTTCCTGGCTACACGAATAAGAACTTAAATTTCTGAGATGCAAAAGGCTCAGAACTTCGATATTTAAACTTCGGTACATCTAGGCTGCATTTCACTACTGCCATTGAGAGATTTAATTTGTCTTTGTAAACTACGGCTATAAACTGTAAACGCATCTGCAATAAAATTAATAAACAATAGCATTTTAGAAAAGTAAATGAAGTCTAGCCATTTTATGGATACTAAATTGTTTTTTTTTTCTGAAGAGGCTTTGGAAAAAATTCTATACAGAATGTATTCGCTCATTGAATGTAAGTCCTATTCAAATTTCAGACCACTGATGCCTGATTAAACGAGAACTCTCAGTTGGACAAGGGCCCTATTACTAAACATTGTACAAGGCTGGGATTAGTTATTTTTATTAAAGCTTCGTAGGGCGGAAGGATTTCTCATCCAAGCAGAAAAGTATTGAGTGCAAAATCCAGTTGGCCGACGAATATTAAGAAAATGGGTTACTGATTTATAGAAGTTACCAGGGCAATGGAATCACCTTCGAAGACGAAGAGGACTTCGCTTGAAGATAAGTCTTTATATGAAAAGAGTCATTCTTTTTAAGAATCAACTGTTATTCTAAAAATACGTCTAGTATACAACTAAATATTAGCTCTTTTGTAAATTAGTAAGCAAACAGGGCTTACTTTAATGAGTTATTTATTACACTAAATCAAAGATGCAATTAAAAATACCTTTAGCTGTATGTTTGTATAAAGGGAACTCAAAAAGATAAAAGCACACATATACAATTTTAAAACATTTCAAAATTTATAAACTGAGAACTTTACGTAAAAATTCTTGGAAACCAACATGTGATATAAAAAATCATTTATTTCTTTTTTGTCAAACGAATTTTCAGTAGCCGTTTTCTTTAAGCGGGGGAAATGTCATTTCTATTTGCTTTGCCGAGAACAAGAAAATCAAAAAAGTTAATGAAGTTTACTTATGAGCAAAAAGAAAAAAAAAGGTGAAAAAAATTAATCGTGTTCAACTCTTGGGAAAAAAATTCTCGAAGCGGGAACGAAGTAAAGATTGATTGGCTTTAAAAAATTTGGAAATCATAAAATCTCAATCAGTTAAATTTCCAAAACGAAAAACGAGCTAATTTTTTTAAAACTCTTATTTTTATATGAGATAATCGGCAAACAGTGTAGTAAATCTTCGTACACAAAAATGTTTATGGGTACCTATATATTTGCAATTTGTTTTAAATTATGATTCTGGTGCATTTTATAAAATTCAAAGCGTGAAGAAGTTATTTAAACTTGTATTCTGGATCCAGCCAAGCGTGAGGGTATTTATGATATATAGTTACACTCAATTTCATTAGCTTTACTTCTTATCAACAACGTCATATCTCTTAAAATAAAAAAACTAATTATCTATAATAAACATTATAATGAGCATAAGATTAAAAAAAATATATTTTATATTATTTTACTTTTCATAGCTACACATTTTTACACTCGGAAAAGCAAAAGCAGAAAGTAGCTAGAGTTTAATAAAATAATTTTAAATTGCTGACTTGTTCAACTATTAAATTTTACAAGAAAATCAAAGTTACATAAAATGTTTCAGAAATTGTAATTCCTTTTTCTTTCACGCCTACCTGTCAGTTTCGGTCTGAAGAAATAGCTGAATCCATCTGTTATTAGTTGTCTCATCAGCGAGAGCTCTGGCCATGATGCATCTTAGGAATACATATTAAACCCAAAGAAAGGAAGGAAGGCATACATAACAATCAAGCTTTTTTTTCTGAAGGATTCGATTAGCAGTCACCTTCCGATAACCAGTTGGCGCTCACCAGTAGCCGAGCGGTAAAGCTGCTAAACGGTGGTATCTTAACCTGATGTAGTTCGATTCCTGCAAACGGTCTGGTTGAACGACATTTTTGTGGTTTTCACCATGTTTCACATGTATACGAGCCAGTTTCTCTCAAAACGTCTTGTATCAAGACATTCTTCCCATTAGCAGATGACCCCAGCGAACTTCGCCGCAATCAAATACACCAAACTGCTAATAACTTATAATCAAGAGCGCCTGTTGGTAAAATCATACAGTCTTCCATGAAAACCTTTTACCATTAATGAATAAAAAATATTATTTTAAAACTTAATTCAGTTTTGGAATACTCTTTTCGTTCATTTACTTTCATAGTGGCATATTTACTTCTACAGTATGCCATGACATAACAAATAGGAAACTTAAAATAATTATCAATGCACTTTATGTATATTTAATTTTTTAATGTGCAGAATTTATGTTAGAAAATTTTCAAATATTGCAAAATTTACGCTAGGAAAATATAGGCATTACTTTCATACATTTTTCGCACAGGAGGCGAAAATGCATCATAATATCATAATTTCAAAATATAATATACACAGTATTGATGCCAGTGCCGTTATGTATTTTATGCCATTACATGAACTTGGATCTCATTTGATCATTGGACACAAAAAATAGTGAAGTGATTGCGTTTAGTGTCAAATTAACAAGTTTTCAAGCGACAATTTCACCCACAGTTAGGAAAACCCTTTTCCGTAGTGAAATACTTTTACTAATCTGAACACATTGCATGAAAATAAGCGGCTGACCTTCTAAAATTAAAACCTTTACTCAGAACAACAGTTATTAGATCTAATAAAAGACATAAAGAAATTAGAAGAAAATATATTTTTTATATATTTTAGTTATTTAGTGCCAAAATTTATCACCTAAATTTATTTAAAAAATAATTTTTAAATACATTTTTATGAATTAAGTTCCTCATTTTAGCTGCATTCGTATTGCTTCAGTGAAGCTCACATACCCTGAGGATTACTCTGAATTCAAATATGAAAATCATAAACCTCTTCAAAAATCTGCGAAATAATTTTTTGCTGCTCTTAATATTGTCATGAGAATTCGTCATCAGTAAAGAAATTAAAAAAGCTTTTCTTTTTTTTATCTTACACGTAGCTAAATATCATTATACTTGAAGTCCTTCAATAGCCAGATTTCAAATGAAATCTCAGCTGGTGCTTTACCTCGAAAGAAAAAACCTCTGCTTTGGAAAAAAAATATTAAACACCTTTAAGAAGCTTTATTGTTTTCAGTCAACATATAAAGTCACGTGCAGGCAAAATAAAATCCCTAGACAGAGCCAAGCTTCGGAAATCGAAGAACAAAAACCGATTTAAAAACAATAAAGTCAAATTTTTGTAACTTAAAGATTATTTTATTTTTTAATAATCTGTATCAATAAGTTAAGATACATTTAATTTTTAATTTACCCAACTGATAACGTCTATAAACAAAGGCAACTTTTCGTAATTAATAAAATATATCTCTAACGCAGTATATTATATAACGCATATATCAGAATCTTATATAATTTCATCATTTTTATACATTTTATATTTGAATATTTTTACCATTTTAAAATTTGTTTTAGTAAAGATTTTTGGACATTAGCCTTTACACTAAAGTGTTCAGATTACTCTTAGATTTCAGACTCCTCCCCCGCCTTTCCTTTCTTTTCTCCTCTTTATAATTTTCCTATTATATATTCACAGTTGTTATAATTGTGAGAGTTTATACAACAGAATATGAAGAGGAAATGCGTAAATTGTATAAAACATTATGCAGGATACCTCGTTTCGGCAGGTGGATAGATACAAAATTAACCAAAAATATTAATTGTAAGGTAAGTTGGCGTAATAATCATTGTAATATAACTAATCGAACGTATTTCTGAAACGAATGCAAAGCTGTTAGGATTTAAATGTATCACAGATATCAGAAAAGTACAAAATTCTGAGAATGGAAATTCTTGAGGAACCACTAATGCTGCAAAAATATTTTGCTTCTTTTGCTAGGAATAATCATTCTGTATTTATTACAGCTTTCAGAAAAAAATCTAATACCCAGGGAAGCTGCAATCATGAAACATTTTTTACCAGTGGTATTCAAATTCAAGAACTGGTTTCATCTCTATACCTACTTTCAAGCCCTGCTCTGCTTAAAAAACCTTTTACTTTAAATTGTACAGTACGGTTTTTAATTAAACGATTTAAATTAATTTCAGTCCTCAATAAAATGAAGGTTTTGTTGCTACACATTAAATTGGTTAATAATTCATAAGATATCGCACTGTGACTTGCGCTCGGATAGAGTACTCTTTTGCGTAGCATTTGCATCCAAAAGTTTCATATGTACTTTTAACAGTTCGTTATGCATTTGCATCGCTTTTCCGTCCTCAAATCCCAGAAAATCATGTACCGAAATTCAGGTCTCAGTTTAAAATTTAGTTGTAAAACTTCTGACAGAAAACTCTATATATCTATTTTAAACCATGGTCACGTATAGATACTCGAAGTTATATATTTAAACATTAAAATATTAGAGTTACTCTTTTTTTTTGACAAATTCCATGCCAGTTTTAACAGTATTAAGGTATTACGAGTATCTAAAACTACTGATGACAGAATTCTATACCACACTTTATTTTCCATATACGCAAGTATTTGACTTGGCTTTACATGTATCCAAAGTGTCATTTATTATGGCATTATTTTTTTCCATTTATATATGCTGAAAGTCTATCGTAAAGAACCTATTCTTGTATTCTCAGAGCTCAATAATGCCCAGCAAAGCTTTCTTGGCAAGTTTTTTGCCCGAATATAATCTCCTTCGTTTTTACTTGAATGTATAGTCGCTATTATTGTGACAAGGTCTTTGTCAAAATGCATGTCATGTTTTTCACCTGTCTTTAGATTAACTATAAATTAATTTTCTTACTTGACAGAATTATACTTCAAGAGATCGCAAGGAAAATTCAGCAACAGATCTTCAATTATGAAAAGCGAGAAGTGTTTTATCATTTTATTTATTTTAGGCTTTATTTTTTATTTATTTTTTTTAACTGCTACTGATTTCTAAACTTTACAGATGGTTAAAGGAAAGTCCATTTTCATCTCAGATAGTATAACTAACTACGTTAAAATAACAATTAATCACTGGAGGGTAGTTTGTGTATGTATGCAATTGGTACCTGCATGCATGTAATACATTTCTTGACTTAGCGACAAGGAAGAACGTTATCATTGTCAGTTTTATTTACTACAATAAGAGAATAAGGATAAATCATGAATGCTCATAAAGCAAATACGGTGATGTTTCACCAAATCCTCGCCATTTTATCTTTATTTAAGAAGTGGGTATCAGTTACAGGGCTGCATTTTGGATATTAGTATTTATCGGCAATGAAAGCGAAGATTTTTACAGTTTATTTGGGATTCAGCAGCTAGCAGAAAATCCATGATTTATACCATTTTAACTTGCAGAAAGCATATGACTATTAATAATATTTAATTATTTTACCTTTGAAATTATCGCCTGAGGAAGAACTTCCTATAATATGTTTCTTGTAGTTCCAGTATTTGATATTCTGACACTTGACCAAGAGGCTCAAGATACACCGAACCCAAAGCAGGTGAAGAACGCATAAATTGTAAAACGATATCATACCAGTTATAAGGTACTTCTCCCGCCTTCTTCGCATGCCTTCGTGGTGTAGTGGTCAGCACGCTCGGCGCGTATTCGAGAGGTCCGTGGTTCGAGTCCTGGCGAGAGCATTGCTCATTTTTCACTTTCTTCTGCTTCTAAATAACCTAATGTCTCTACAAGTGGCGCTCAAACAAAAAAGGTGGTGGATTATGATTCTCTACCACCGGGATTTGGCGATTTGGTCCCCTAAGCCCCAGTCGCCCTTTAAGAGGGGGAGTATATAAGGTATTTCTCCCGCCTTCTTCGCATACCTTCGTGGTGTAGTGGTAAGCACCCTCGGCTCGTATCGAAAGGGTCCGTGGTTCGAGTCTCGGTGAGGGCATTGCACATTTTTCATGTCTCCTGCTTCGAAATAACTTAATGTCTCTACAACTTCTAAAGGAAATAAAAAGTTACCAATAGAAACTCTAGTGAAACTTGCAGTATTATATTTTCTGAGGTCAAACTGAGCCTTCGTATTCATGACTCATTCTTTTCCGTTTGCATACGAACAAATGGCGCTAAGAGAAATGTATGCTTTTGTAAGACCACAGAAGAAGTTTCGAAAAATTTCACTTAGTGCCATCAAGTGACAGAAACTCAGACGATAAGCAGCTGAGAACTAAGCCGAATCCCAAAGCAAACGATAGCTGGTTGTTGGAATTCGATCATTTACAGATTCAGACAGATTTTGCGAGTGTAGGAAGACTTCATGATGCCCATTTCACCAACAGAACACGATTTTGAATAACTTTGACTCCTCAGAACTGAAAGGCGTAGTTTCCAAGCAAGAATGCAGAACTTTATAGCATAAATTTCCTGTTTTTTTGTGTGATTGTTGAAGGGTTGCCTTTTCTAATGGATGCCACACTGACAAAGAATAGAACAACTAACCCAGGAATTTTGCGATGGTGTCTGTAGGAACCGAACTACGAGTTTTATTAGCAGGAAAAAAAATAAGTGCAAATTTAAACTTATGTAAGATAAGTGAAATCTTGTAGCTAATAGAAAGGAAGTATAAACTAACTTCCAAATTTTTATTATCGTCTGAAGGAAAGAATGCCTTTTCTTGTGATAAGATATTTTTAACGGTTTGGCCAATAATATGGTACCTAAAATTTCTAATCTTAGAGAAGGCAACTACTCCTAATGCGTGGTTAAATGAAAGAACAAACAGAAGACAAGCTTTACTTAGAAGGCTGACAGAATTTGGAATGAGAGGGGTGGCAGTCTAAGAAAGGTTTACGAAACAGTGTAGTACGAAACAAAAAAGAGATTTAACGCTTTTGACTAGAACGTTAAAGAACAGAAGTCAGTCATTCCTCTGGAATACAAAACTGAACTGAATAGTAGGATCTGTTGAGTTCATGACTGAAAGAACTTCATTATCACTTCAAAAGTAAGCTGAAAATAGGTTGTACTGAATTCATGACTGAGAAAAACTTTGGCTTCGAGTTTAAAAAAGAAATGAATAAATCGAACTATTTAATTCGTGATAGACAGAACTTTAATTAAATCTACATTACTATCTGGTAAGATAAATGTGTCATTAATATTTATTCTACCATTTAAAACTGAACATATTATAGAATTTAATTCACAACAAAAATTCATCTAAATGGCGGACGATAGGACTGGGAGGGCTTCACTTTGTTAATTTAACAACAGTCTATCAAGTGTAATCATTTTTAAATAAAGTGTGTTTTGATTAAGACAGAGAAAGATTGATTCATCAGCTTATTTTCATGAGAGAGAAAATTTCTGAAGTCATTTTTTAGGCATTTCTGCTTACTTTCTACTGATTATTAGTAAATAATGATTGCATATCCGACGAAAACGTGCTAAAAATATTGGGAGAAATACTTGTGAGTTTACTGATAAATTCATTCGAATGTTTTGATTAATGCTTCTGACAAGGAAAGGAGAAAATCGGAAAACTAAGTACTTAACTTATGGATGCAGTGCCTATATTTTAAATATTTAGGCGGAGTGGAATATCAGCTTTATGATCTTTGAGAAGAGAAATTTAGACACTGCGTCTTACCTTTAATTAAATATTCAGTTATCGAGCTTTTCCTTTACTGATCTACAACACTTGCACCATAAAACATTTTCTTGAGTTTGTTAACAAATTTAAAAATATTTCTTACTCTAATATCAGTATGGATTCATTCGATTAAAAATTATTCACAAATGCTCCAGTGATGCTGAAATACTTAAAAGAAAGCGAGTTTACTTTCTCATGCACTGAGATTGGTGAAATAATTATTATGATAAGATTTAAGGATTAGCCATGGCAATTGTTCTCATTCTTCTACTGGATAAAATTTATAGGCATTCTTATGAATTCAAATTACTTACAATATTAAGCTCCCTAAATTGAATGCATTGTGTCAGACAGAAATACATAAGATTTAAGTATAGTTGTCTCACTTATGCATACTAGTTCATTTTTGAACTTGTATCAGTCTGAATTTATTAGTAGATCCTGACACTCAGCTCAGTTTTGAGCTCAATACATCAGATTACCTCCAGGTGCACGGCATTTTCTTCAGAGGCAATAAATCCAATTTTAGCGCTGCTGTGTATCGTAAAACATTTTTCTCCCTTATTCAAAATCTTGTTTTTCTGTTGAGCAAATATTGACATAAGTATTTTACGTTGATTCAACTCTTGCAACCTTTTCCTTTACTTATAAAATATAATTCAGTTCTTAAAGACCCTGCTCCATGCAGAAATTCCTGTTTCATGTATAGTATTCTTTCTGGGTGTTACTTAATATTTGAAACTTCTCATTAAAAACAGGCAACTTCTGTTTGATAAGCGTAATTTCATAAACCCCGCATTTCAGGCTATTGTTCCTTGTAAAATCAAACTTCGTAGTTTTCTTCTGACTAAATTATGCAAAAATCGTCTTTAGGACTCGCCTCAAGTGCTTTGTACAGCTGCTGTATCGGCGATGAGGATGTTAAGCATATTCTTCTTGAGTGCATTCATAATGTCCAACAGAGGATGATACTTCAAGCAACTCTGAAGCACCTGTCTGTATCTTGGCCACTAATTTTTTCTGAACCTTTTCGGACTAATGAAACAAGTTCCGAAATTTCATTCTCAACACAGATGTTTCTTGATTTATCATTCTTTTATTACTTTTTATTTTCTTTTATTTTTCCTTTCTTATTTATTATTTTAGCTTATTTATTTTTTTAAATAATTTTTACCCATTTACAGGGGTATTGTACATTTCTTTATTTAGTGCTATAACTGACTGTATAAGCCTTTTTGTATACTTTGTGGAACACGAGGAGTTAAAATTAGAATTCACACACAGACGCACAAAATAAGTTGGTGACCTTTGATTTCCTAGAAGTTTTTCAGATTCATTAAAGTCTTTACGTTTCAGTTAATAATCACAATTCTAACATCTATTCATCACTGATCCTTCAGTAAAATAGTTTTTAAACGTCTCGCTTTCATGTTTCTACCAAACGATGATTTCTATCAAACTATTTCATTTCCTGTTATTTGGACAAATTTCTTGAGCCCTATTCTGCGTTCTCAAGTAAGCACATGTTTCTTTAGCCTCATTTTCCCATTCGCAGCTGAAAGACGAAGTTTTGATCGACTTTCAAAATTATAGGACAACACGTTTTACTTACTTTAGCCAGCTTCTTTTGCTAATTTTCGTATTATTCAGCGTTTTTTATGACAACTTAGTACTGTGCTTAAAAGTCATCAGGTCGGCTAGTAGCAAGGGATGTAGCTCTAAAATTACAATTAATCTTAATGATTTATATTAATCTCAGTGAGATTAATAAAATAGCCATCATTGTGGGGTTTTCTTGACTCCATACATTTGGCCATTGATTTAAAAGTTACGAACTTCTGGAGTAAGTCGACGTAAATAAAAAGAAGATAATAAGCTGAAGGGGTAGCTTTTTAGTTAAGAGTAGAGGAAGTAGGCTCATTGAAATGTAGTCTCATCGAAACGAAAAGACGACATGCTGCGCTACGCGCACGAGATGTTAAGCAGGGAAACTTTAACTCTTTAAGGTGGGTATAAAACTATCTGTTCTGTGATTTAGACGTTTTAAAGAGCAACAGAACAAAGAACGAAAATCCATGATGAATAAATACTCACCGTGAACTGCTACTCAAGATCTCATTTTTGGTGCATGAACAAAGAAAAGTGAAATTTTTGTTGTGCCTTTTGACTTTGTGGTGGGTAAAGAAGATAGGTAAAGTAGTAAAATATTAAAATATTTTAGTTAAAGTCTCATGAACGACATTTCATGAGAATGAAATACACGTATTAGTCAGGTATTTTAATGAGACATTCATGAAGACACGAATCTCATTTTACATTTAAAGCTTCTTTCCTGTAAATAACTAGAACCTGCCGAATTTATTTTAAAATGCTTGTCTCAAATTTCTATTCTCAGTCCATATAGTTTGCATTCCTGTGTATAGTTTTATGACAGTAAAAAGACATAAAAGATTATAAACATTTATGGCAATATATACATAAGGGCGCTTTTATTATATGTCCAAGTAAGATAATTGCTTTTTTAAGTTATCAACTTGCATCCTGTTTATTTTTTCAGGCTTTGCCAAAATCTTTCGAGTTTAAGCTTTCTTTAAATTTAACAGCAATTTACCTGTGACTTAGTTTAAAGAATATTAGAGATTTTTTTCTTATACAACAGTTTTATTTTATTTTTTAAGATTTTTTTTCCAATGACTTTGTGGGGTTTTACTTATTTAATTCAGTGTTAAATCCTAGGAACCCCACAAACACTAATAAGTGAATAATCGCTTAAGTGTGTGAACAAATACACTCACGTTTGTGAAAATTGCAACACCAAGAAGGAATCGTCATAATTGAATGCAATTTAATACACAGTTGAGTGCTAGTGGTACAAATAAATGATTAAATGTTCAAAGCAAACAAACAAGAACAAGAGATCAGACTCAGTATTTTGTGTGGCCACCACGCGCCGCAATAAGTGCTGCTACACGACATGGCATGGAGTCAAACAAAGTTTGAATGTCTGACTGAGGAAGAGCATTCCATATCGTTTGTACGCGTACCCAAAGTTCGTCTGCAGACGCAACAGGACGAGGATCACGAGCAAGACGCCGACCAATGACATCCCACACATGTTCAATTGGCGACATATCCGGGGAACACGCAGGCCAAGGAAGAAGCTGTACCTGCTGCGCTGCAAAGAAGGATTTAACAATCCGAGCAGTATGAGGGCGGGCATTGTCCTGTTGAAATACAGCGCCTGGCAAGCTTTGAAGGAAGGGAACAGCTTCGGGCTGTAGAACTTCACGGATATACCGGTTGCTGTTCAGATTGCCCACAATTCGTAGCAATTGAGATCGTCTATGATATGCTATGGCGCCCCAGACCATAACTCCGGGTGTTCGTCCACTGTGGCGTTCGATAATGCACTCCGGAAGGTGGCGTTCACCGGCATAGCGTCTGACACGAATGCGGCCATCATGGTACCACAAATTAAAGCGGGATTCGTCAGAAAACACGACATGCTGCCAATCAGCACGCCAGTCTCTATGCTGATTGGCCCATTGTAGCCGCAGGCGGCGATGGTCGTGCGTTAGGGGGATCCTGTATAAAGGAGTCCGTGCGCGCAGTCCACACTGCAGCAGACGTCTACGAATTGATGAAGCACACAATGAAACACCTGTAGCTATTGACCACAGTGCTGCCAATTGTCTAGAGGAAGCTGTACGGTCCGTCCGCGCCATGCGGACCAGGTGTCTATCATCGCGAGCTGACGTCACATTTCGGGGTCCACTCCCGGATTTCCGAGTTGTCCGACACTCGTCCGTCCACTGCTTCCAAACGCGCATCACTGTGCTGCTGTTACGCTGCACACGAGAGGCTACTGCACGATACGACAATCCAGCTTCACGAAGGCCGATGATTCTCCCTCGTTCAAACTCTGTAAGTTGTTCAAATCTCGCTCTCTTTCGTCGACGAGGCATAAGTACAGATTGAGTTAACGTTTACCACTAGCAGATAACCACCGATAACCATACACGCCTCGCTACAGCCGTCTATTTATTCGGATCCATCAGCCGTTCAGAGGGCGCTGCTCAGCATACGCATGCGCTACGGATTTGCAATTCTAATCATTTGCATATCATGCGCTACTTTGCATTTCCCGAAAATTTCAGCTCACTCGCGTAAGTCCTTCATGGTGTTGCAATTTTCACAAACGTGAGTGTACATAAGACTTAAGAAGGGTTAACTACCCTTTATTTCTCAGAATAATTACAATCACAATAGAAGAGAAACACGCCAATGTGACAATCAAATTCGCTGAAACAACCTTGTATTTGGCGTACATTTACATTACTAATATATCAGTGTTTTGTTTCTGTTATTAGTAGTAATAAGAGTAATAGGTTTCTGACAAGTATGTTTAAAAAGAATCACTTGTTGGCAAGAATGTATTTAAAATAGCAGCATAGCTTATTTTATTAAAGTACAGTCCATTAAACTCAAAATATTTTTATTCTCTAGATGAAACTTTTAATAAAGAGTATTTACTTTTATAGTTATAACTGCAACCAGATATTCCCAGTACGATTAATCAATCACCGACAGGCTTATATGATTTCTTGTTCTTAGATTTAAAACTATCATTTTTATTTTATTTGTTTAGTTATGATAGTAACATCGTCAGTGTTTAATTCCGATTTTCTAACATATACCTCACTAAATCTGAGAGTCAGCTCTTAATAACAGAGCTCTGCATTTCCTCACCCTCTAAAGAGTTTAATTTGCTTTTTAAATTAAAATAGAACTTGGCATATCAATGGGCCAAAGTAATGCATTCAGAAGGAATATGCTTCTTAATAATAGTTGATATTTTTCGTAGGCAAAAAGTTTATTAGTTGAATATTTACTGTTTGGGAAAAGGAAGAATTATTCATCTATCGTATTTCTAAAGAAAATGTTAATGTCTGATGGTAGAAACTTTAACGTAATTCAAGAATTAAAAATAACATTGCAAATAAAAGTCATGCAGGAATATGTAGAGCAAAATAAAGAATGACTTTTGTAACACTGTATGTTTAACTACGATCAGGATTAAAAGTTTTATGTAAATTTAATTCAATATTGCCCTGATGGTGAAAGTTATTAGATAAGCAACTTCAAATAACTGCAACATATATTATTACTAACAAGATTTTTTTCTAAAACCACAGAACTAGTTCCGACCGTTATCGAGTAAAATATCCGATTTCCGTCCGATTCCCATTAAGCTATAAAATAAGTGTAGGACAGTGACATCATAAAGTATTTTATGAGCAATCAAAATATTTTAAATGCCTGAACTATACTTCATATTTCAGTCAACGAATTTTAAGTATTTCTTAATTTATTAGTACACCCAAATGATTAGAATATTATTTCAATCATCATGGAACAATTTTCAGTATTTTTAATATATTAATAAATATAAATGATTTGAAATAAAGTTCTTGAAATTTGTTCTAGCAATTTAAATGCTATGGCTATTTATTATTGATTGCTGTATAATAAATAAGTAATGAAACTAAAGGAAAACGGAAATTGTTTAGTCAAAGTATTCACTAACAGCATCAATAAATTACTGACAACAAATGGACCAGGATGTTTATACCACACATGAAAATTTGAACCTGAAAGTAATGAAATATTCATTTGCACGATAAATAAAAAACAATTAGGTAAAATGTTTCCCTTAAAAAAAGGGCCCATGTGCCAGAAAAATTGCATTCATAGCTAAAGGTTAGAATATTAAGGAAGATGAAAACAAAGTTTACGGTATATTTATTTGTTGGTTTCCAACATTGATAGGGCCTCGCGTTTTTTGGAGCTTTGTATGCTGATGAGAGTTGACTGCTTAATTTAATACTTTGTAGATATGTGCATAGTACTGAACCTTTTATTGTGGTTTAATTTATGAGAAGAATAAGTAGATACATAGGAAGAAGTGAGCGTCTTACTGGTTCTGTCTTCTTTGGATGCAATCGTATGCTTGAGGAAACAGGGAAAATTTTTTACCTCATTGTAAGCTGGAACTCAATAATTTCCGCATAATTTTCAATTTATGCAAACGATTACAATATTCTGAAAAAATTTTTAGTATCTACTTCTTTCAGGACAATGAAACAATCTTATAATTTGCATCCTTCCAATTTTAGAGCTGCTGCAACACACAGATATGACATAAAGCTTTATGACTCTGTATATTAAGTACCAAAAAATAGGTGAAAAGACGACGCACATCTTCTGGTCGAGCATATTTTGACTTGTTATGAATCCCATTCAGTCAGGTATTTTAATGAGGCAAGATTGATAAAGAAGCTGGAGATGATCTGTTCCTTTTCAGACTTGTAATCTTCTAGATTCAGCTTTACCAACCAATAAAAAATAACAAGCTTTGCAATATTTCCTAAGCTTTATGACTATTTTTAACTGCAGTCTATGTAAAATTCTTTGATTAAAACTCATGCATGCCCTTATCTGATCTATTATATGGGTTACATAGGACTTTATTCTCCAGATGTTTTCACTGTTACGTATTGGCTCTACTCAACAGCCTTTGTTATCGCCCATGCCTGCATCATTCTTGAAGAATCAAAACTTTTCGCAAATTGTAAACCTAATTTTATCAAATCCCCTTTATAAATTAACTTAATTAGCAAAACATGAAAGCGAAGTAAAATATCATTTCTCTAATAGCATTTATTAATATTTATTGCTGAAATAAAACAACTGCTATTTGAGATATCTCATTTATCAAGTAAGTAAGTGTAAATCAAGTTTTGTAAGTGTTTTACAGTTTGATATCATTATTATTATAAGGGCACAGCCCCGATCCTCCTAGCCGGCACAAGCAGGCCGAATGATAAAAACATTAGACAGGCCAGAAGAAATAAATTAAGTCCAAAATCTGAATCTCAGTACCGAATTCCAATTTTATATTTATTCGTATTTATAATTTTCATTATTGTCTCTGCAAAAATCTTTCAAATTTGAATAGTTCCGTTTAAAATCTTCGTTAAAATTCTTTTTATATTTCTCTCTTACACTCCGGGTAAACCCACGGTTTGATATATAATATATATAATATACGTTATTGTCATTGATTAAATATATAAAGAAACTATTTGCGAATGTGAAATTTGTTTTGTTAACAGAAACGAAAGCAAATGAATGGCGTTTAATGAGAAAATAAAACTTCAGTATCCTTCTACTGCCATTAAAGATAGTGTAATTCAGTGAGCAGATCAAAAGTTTCAAAATATTACTTACTTTTCTTGTTGCAGTACTGACAAGGAAGCACCTAACCAAGAGCCTTTTTAATTTACTCTAGTAGTTTATGAAACATAACCAGATCAGCGTGTACAACAAGACATGAAAGCCTAAAAGACGACATATAATATTTGACTGTCATAGAACAATCCAATCATTTTTTCGACAAGATATATCTTTATTATTAATCTAACCCTCAAATACCATGTAATGCTTTAAACTGACATGCAGTTACTAATTTTGCGAATTGCAATACTTGAAGGCTGTTGCAAAATCTTAGTTTACAAATAAAATGTTAATGTCTAAGTTTATTTATTCGAGATTTGACATTGTTTTCATAATTAAATTAATTTAATTAATTGCAAGTAATTAAATGAAACAAAGCTGCTGTTGATTTAAATACCGCTTCAACAAAATGAGCAGCCCTTTTAATCGCTTAGAAATATTTATCTGTTCCCCGACAGCGAAATGGAAGCTTACACTATCTTCCTCATCTTGTATCCATGTCCCGGGGCAACATGGGGAGTTGCAATTCATCTCGGACACATCAGGAAAATAAAATAAAATATAGAATAAAATCATCATCGAATCATTTTTGATTATTATATCTTCCGGCACACCCCTCATCTGACAACTCTGCCAGGATGTATAACTGAAAAATTCACTACGTCCCTGCAAATGCAAAAAAGCCTTGGCTTAATGCAGTTTCTGCAAAATTTAAAATTACATTACGGGCGAAATGCGTAATTTGAAGAACTTTTTACTTCTTTAATTTATCGAGCAGAGTTGATATGATTTAGAGGTTATCGCAAGATGTATTTTTATCATAAAATGCAATAAAAAATAAAATCAGTTCAGAATGTTCCACAGCTTTCAACAAATTGCATAAGGGGCAGGAGATTCGCGGTTGCATTCTTAAATAAATTACATTTCCTGACTTACAATATTTAAAAATAATTATTTGGAAACATTTTAGAACTTGACACCGCTAAATTGAAATCAGATGAAATAAAAATAAGCAAATTAATTGTGTTTTTCCCCCAGCGACAGATTACAATAACAAAGAAAATGAAAATCTTTGACATTTTCTACTGATGCCAATTTCAGCAAAAAACATTAAAATAACGAGTGTATTTTTATCTGACACCTTGTACTAAATAATGCAGCACGTTTTTAGGGAGACGTTTCAACATACTTTCTTGAGCTTTAGATTTGTTAAAATTAAAAGTAAATAAAGCGCATCTAAAATATAAAATAAAAAATTCGAAAAAAAATGAGTCAGGGAAAACCCGGAAAAAATATGATTTACACATGGCATAATTAAAACTATGGCTTCTCGAAAACACTTTGAAAGCAATGAAAATGCGGAAGGTCAACATACTGCCACTTAATACCACCATCATGTACTTAGTTTCATGAAAAGAAAATAATACCAATTGCAACTACTGTTGCAATTCATTTGGGAACATAACTGTTTATTTTATTGCTTCTGGAATTTTAGCACGCAGCTGATTGCTGTAAAGTTAATTTTGTCACTAGAAAAATATTACAATTTCGGTTTTAATACGTAAAGTATAATATTAACGTATTTTCACCCTCCTTTCTACATGCCTTCGTGATATAACTATATCACATGATATTCGTGATATAACTATTCACTAGACGGGTATTCGAGAAATCCAGGTTCGAGTCCCGGCCAGGGCATTGCTCATTTTCCACGTCTCCAACATAAAACACCCAATACTCTAAATAATAATAAAATAAATACTTATAATTAAATTTTCAACTTTGAGAAGAAAAATATTTTCAATTTAATGTACTATTCATTAATAAATTAAGCTGTACTATTTTAAATATATTCTTGGCGACAAGTGATTCGTTTTAAACGTACTTATCAAACACCTTTTACTCATATTACTAATAACAGGAATAAAACACTGATATATTAGATCACGAGAGTTTCTCTGGTAAATCATTCTGAATCAGGTAATGGTTTATAGGAAGTTTCATAAGATATTTTTTTGAGGAATTCGTTTAGGAGTGATTATAATTTTTACCAATTTAAAACTGCGTGAAATCACTGGAAAACAAACTCTTAAAAATTAACGAAAATCTTGTAAAATGGAGTAGTCTTTAAACTAAGTCATAGGTAAATTACTGTTAACTTTAAAGTAAGCTTAATATCGAAAGATTTTACCAAAGCCCTAGGCATGAAAAAATAAACAGAATGTAAGTTAAGGACTTAAGAAAGCAATTATTTTACTTGGACTAACATAATAAAAGCACATTTATCTATATATTGTCAAAAATGTTTATAATCTTTGATGTATCTTTACTGACATAAAACTATACGCATGAATGCAAACTACATCAACTGAGAACCGAAATTTGAGCGAAGCACTTTAAAATAAATTCTCCAGGTTCTACTCACTTACGGGAAAGAAACCTTAATTCTAAATGTGATTCGTGGTTTTATTTAATGAGAATTTAGTAAAAGGTTTTAATATTTTACTTAGTTTACCCATCTCCTTTATCCACCACAGAGTCAAAAGGCACAACAAAATTTCACTTCGCTTTGTTGATGGACCAAAAAATTGAGATCTTGAGTAGCAGATTATCGTAAGTATTTATTCATCATCTATTTTCATTCTTTGTGTTTTTGTTCTTTAGAAACGTCTAAATCATACAACGGATATTTGTATACTTCACCATAAAATGTCTACTGACTTAAAAGGATGCTGATTAAATCAATTAAAAGAATTCTTGCAGCATACTCTTTCTGGCTCAAAGCTTACTAAAAGAAGAGTTTGTAAAATAACCCAACATTCATGTTAAGCTTCCCGGATTCTCTTCCCTGGAGAAGTTTGGTAGTATCGCATACGTTTATGTAGATATTAATTATGTTTCTTTAAAAAGAGTCTTGAAAAAAACTCATTCTTGGCACATAGTCGTTAACTGCTGCACAGTAGAGCAGGATATGAACAGAAAAAAATAACAAATGCCATCAGTCGAATTAACATTGCAGCTTAGCGTATATGCGTATTTGGCATGTTCATTCAGTATTCAAGACAAAAATTAATAGCAACACTGTTTATATTTTCTATTTATTGTCTCATACCGCATAAACATAAATAATATCTTTACTTATCTCGCTGCATACCTAATATATAAATGTATTATGTAATTAGCAAAATTAATGGACAATAAAATGAAGAAATCAAATTCGAAGCATACAAATACGATAAAAAAGACTCTAATAAATCACTAAATGCACCCCAGCAATGAAATAATTATCTTAAAAAGCATAAAAAACAAGTAAACAAATAAATTAATAAAGTGTCAGAAAAAACTGAATAGGAAGAATAGCTTTCAGCCAAGACAGCTACAGTAGCCTTTGTAAATAACCGTGAAATTCAACAAAAAATTAAATGCATTCAATTCGTTATTAATAACGAATTGTTACAAATTAAATAGCTTTAAAACAAAACGCATAGTAATAATAAATACAAAAGTAAATCATGCATTTAAAATATATATATAGATATATTATTTCGTTTTAATTTAAGCCTCTAATCTGATACCTACTTTCGAATCTCTAACTTTTTGTATATATATTCGAGAACAAAATTTCAAAACACCCTTTATTCGCTAATTTTTAAGAAAGATTCCTGATCTGAATTTCGAATTTAAACATTTTTTGAAGAAAGAGAAGTTTTATCCGTTAACAGTGTACTTTCGTGTGCATAAATGAAACACATTCTACTCTCTCTGGAAACAAATGAAATGTACTAGTAGTTCAAATTTGATAATGCAGACTAAGAAGAAGAAATTAAATTTGAGTTCGAGCTCGAACTGCTAGACTTTATTTAATGTCAACTACATTATACACTAGCCCTATTAAATATTCATTATCTACACCTAAAACTTTTGTCACAGGTACTTTTACATCTTCAGTGCAGGTTTATTTGCTTCCTGTTACTTATGACAGCTGTTCTCAGAGAAAATTATTTGACCTACCTTTCCGTGAAACATAGGCAAGTCAAGGGTATGAAATCAAATATGCATCTGTGGAAACCATTTTCATTTAATTTCGAGTGTTATCACGTGGTTGAACGAACTTCCAAGTTGACCACATTGGCGCAATCGCTTTAGCTTCGATGACGTAAACGATGGTTGTGGAGGGTGATGGGAGCTCTAGAAAAGGTGGATGGGAGAGGTTAGGGAGCACGTGGGGAGCGCGTATTTTCTATCCTTGCCTCTTCCAACTCCCCGCATCCTGTGAAACTCTGAGAAATAAGGCCCGCAATATTAAATCCTTATTTTACTTACTGATCAACTTGCACTGGATTCCTGTTGAAGAGATGTTGGCGTTTTACACGATAGCCTTACTTGTGCAACAAGTCAGGTAGGAATTTTTTAAATCTCTTTGGAAAACAACTTCTAAACTGTTTATTGTTTAAATTAATTATTGCGTTATAGATTTCCGATGCATCCGTCTGAAATTTAAGTCATTAATAAATGTTCGACAAATTTTCTGACTGATTTTCATTTGACAAAGTGAACTAGCACACAAATTATAATTTGAGTATCGATATTTTTTACTAAATAATGTAACCGAAGAAAGGTATAAGTGTAGATAAACAGGAGTAAAATTACGTAAAATATATTAAATTCAATTTCTGAAATTCATACTGCATCTTTTCTTCTGTAGAAATTATTTATGTTATGATGTAAGACAAAATATATGATTCAACTTAAAAAAACATGCAGTTGAGAAAAATGATTGAATAAAATGCTTGTTTTTAATGTGTATTGCGTGGTATAGATATAAATTAAAATTTTTAATAAACTGTGCCTAAAATGTAATGCAATGTGCTGCGCAATACATATGCATTACGTTTTTCTTAAACGAAGCAAACAGCATATTTCAGTGAGAAATTGAATTTCAGGATTTGGTATTAAAATGAGCTATTTGTTTTAGTATCACTACCTGGAAAATTTTTGGCATAATAATAAAATTAAAACTGTTATATATCGTAGTGTGTGGCGCACATAGCTGACAAATGTAATGTTTTTTTAATGCAGCAATGAAATTAAGCGCCTTTCTTAAAATGTGTAAACATGAACGTGTCATTAATATTTCATAATGTTATCATTACGATACATGAAACAACTAACATATTTTAGTAAACCCTTGGAATCGAAGTGCAGTCGCTTTAAGTGTTTAAAATGTGTCAACAAAGCACATAACTTTTATAATTAAAGGAAATTTAATAAAGGCTATAAAATGTTTGTCTCTTCATTATTTTATTAGTAGAAAAAGCAAATTATAACTCTTTTCAATGCATCAACATTTTATTGTTTCAAACATTTGTCTTTTAAAGGGCATATCGTGCATTTTTATTTAATATACTTACAATAATTTTTATTAATTTACGTGCACAGTAAAATTGCCCTGAACATAAAAAGCTGCGTTTATACAGCTAAAAGTTATTTTTTATACAGTTTAAATGCATTAGCATAAGTATTTCCCTAGAAATAAAAATTCTTTAATATTCAAGGAGCTTGGTATATTGTTATTATGAAATTTTAAGTCAAATATTATGTTTCTGCGTTTAAGCTTGATACTTTGTATGCGTTTTAGATATATTTTATTGTTTTTTGTTTTCTATTATTGAAATTTTTGTTAAAAGTGTAAATCAAATTTCTTAATTTTTTATAGCTAATAAAACGCCAGTTTATTTTTAGAAGCAGTTCAAAATTCAATTCCTCCCTCTTTTGCGGACATAGGTATTTTTTCCCTGTAATTGGTAAAGGGATATAACAAAGTAACTTTATGCATTTTAAAGTAATTCAAAAGCACAAATATATTGCTTGCATGTAGGTAGTTATTTTGGATTTAGAAGGCAAACAATACTTTAAATCCAGCTGATTACTGCACAAAAGTAGTTGAAATTGTTTTGTTATGCATAATGAAATGGAATTTACAGAAATGTTTATTTATTTGCTTGCTTAATATTTTAGCGCCTATTTGATAAGGCATTGAAAGAGAAAAATATTTTAACGTTTTCTAAAATTCTTTTGCCAGCATTCCCGGCCTGAATTGCTACCACACTTAAGAAATTATATCAATGCTTTAGTATGTGAAACTGAACAATGACAGGAAAATATACTAATAGTGCAACAGAATAACAAAAAAAATCTGTTCTGATGATTTATTTTTAATCTGTCAACGCGCACGTCTTCTTTAATTATTAAAATTTTTAAAGCAATAGTCAACTAAATTGCTTACTTGGAGAACAAATAATGCATACCAAAGAATGCAGGTGAAAGATGAGAGATAAATGTGGGTTACAATTAAAAATTAGAAATATTATAGTTTCCACAAAACTTTTTTGTGCAAATAATATCATTAAAAATCAACGAATTATTATAAAAACAATTACTGATATTATTTGTTCCCTAAATTATATTCCACATTCAAAATAAAAGGAAAAACTGAAGTCGTTGTGCAGATAGTTACTTATAATTTTGAGGAGTGATAAAAGTCGCTCACTGAACTTTGATGTTTCGCATTCATGTCATTCGACACTGTGAAAATTTCACGTTTATGATAAACGCTTTTTAATGCTTTCTAACACAGTTTAAAATCATATACAAAATTTTAGTGTTAAAGGACATGCTATATTTCTCCTAAAATTAACAGCTTTAAAAAATGCTTAAGCTTCTTTTGTTCTCCTGAAGCATAACAATTCAATAAACTTTCATTAAAGTTACAACTGACACATGCGTATTTGAATTTTCATTTAAGTTGACTAATATTTATCAAACTTACTTCACTTCTTTCCTGTATGCCTTGTTTCGTCACGTACTAGCTTAGTCTAAAGGGTTATGTAGATTTTATGGCAAGCGGCGTAGATTGAAATGAAAAAGAGAATCATGACCGGCATGATTTGTAATACAGATTTGGCTCTTACCGCCACTGCAGCTTATGTTCTGATCAGCATCTTTCTTTCCTGAGCCTGATATGGCACTGTTAGTAAGCGGTAAATATTAGTTGACCTTTATCCGTCCTACCAGTTAGTGTTGTAGCTTCGCCTGGATTTATTCTGAATGTAACTTGGTTAAAATACCATCAGCTTCAGCTGGCTGCTGTGTTAAGAAGACTTAATGTTGTGTTGCATTATATCAAGTTAAATTCACTAATGGTGTGGCTATAAAGTTTTAAGTTTACTTTTATGTTGGGTGTTGTCTTCACTGTCAGAATTTAGCAAAGGGGATAACTTGACGTAAAAGCAATTTTTAACGGTGACCACGTAGAGTCATCAGAATTTTTTGAAATAGGAAACTGAACAAATCCGCAGTGCCTTCGCTGCGGTTCAAACTCCGAACCTCCCAAATAGATGTCGAGCCTACTTTCAGTTACACCAGGCATGCGGAAAGGTGGAAGAAAATAACCTTGTAAGTAGAGCAGAAGTGCTTGAGTAGGTAAATACCCTTAGACATTGTGTGCAAACAATTAAATTTGGTATTCTCATAACCTTACCAGATTTTTCTTTTAAAAGAAAAGTTTTTCAGTAGCATGGATTTGAATGAATTATGCATTAGAATTTTTCCGATGCTAGTTTTTAGGTGCTACTTTGAATTACAATAGAATAAAGGTAAATAAATAGATGCAATTAATTATAACCATTGATACATTATATGCAAATAATCAACGTTAAAAACGAAGGGCAAATATTATTGAATAAAGAGGCATGACTAAAAAAATTGCAGCAAGGCATAAAAATTAAAAATTATTGTCGTTAAATTATCGAATAAGATATTGTGTAGAAACGTTTATTAAAATTAATATCTAATTTTTTAATTTACCTTTCTAAAAGTTTCAAAAGTATGCATAAAACACTTCTTAACATTAATTTCTTATAAATAATTATTGTCTTCCAAGGATATTTTAAAAATGGTAAATAGATGTTCTGTATTACTGTTTTTTTTTCGTTTTTTTGGTTACGCAAAAATCTACATCGGTGTTGGTTTAAGAATATAAAAATCTTGTATTTTAAACTTCTGATATACAGTCAAATTTATATGCAGCTCGAAAGAGGTTAATGAATAATTTTGAAATGTAAATTATAGAATATGAAATCTAGAACAAAAATGCTTTCGTATGTTCTTTCATAGATCAGCAGTGTCCGATCCCAGATAAAATCCTGACGCCCCGTCTTGTTCCATGAGTGCTTTTATGGCTTTCTTCGTGTGCAATATGAATATGAACCACTTCTGCTTAGAAAATGCTTATTGAAGACTTCTCTTTCTTTAAGCTTATGTAACCTTAATATTTAATCTAATTAATTTTTAGCTTAAGATTCTGTTATAGCCTTAAGATTATGATTGTATTTCACGCGCTTATTTGGACACTTTTTTTTATTTTACTCATAAAATCCCCGTTCCTGCAGTATTTTGTAACTGCTTCTTTCTCTTAACTTTTTTTCTTGATGTTTGTAATTACAAAATTTTGATTACTGCTTCCTCATGCCACGATATGTCATGATGTTTCGAAAGTGCCATGTTTTCATTTCCTTTTTCCTTTAGTCTGATGGTAAGATTAAGGTTTTTAATTGCAAGGTTTTGTTACTACTTTGTTGTCTACCGTAATGTTCCTTTCACACTGTTTTCTGTGTGATCGTGGAAATTTAAAACCAATGCATTTTAGATTTGAATAATTTAAACTTCTTTCAATCGCTTGCTTTAAAACTAAAGTTTATTTCGAATTGCTAGTTACATTAAGCTGAGTGGTGATAAATTTTTATTGCCACCGAAGAAGAAAGAAATCAGTAATAAAACTCTTGCCTCGACTTTAGAGAACAGTTTAAAGAAATCTCATAGTCAGATACTACACTGGCAAAGTTAAGAAAAGAGACATTATCAATTGAATCTGAATATTAAACTCATAGAATTTTGAGACTACTGTAAAATCACGTAGTATTTTTATCATTTTATATAATAGATATAAAAGTTTCTTGAGTTAAAAATATTTTTAATTATGCATTATTACTTTCTCTCCCTCATTCACATTTTAATAAAAAGAACAGATATATAGAAAACGATTTAAAATTCGCTAAATTTTACACAGCTTTATAAATCACGCAGAAACTGGTACATTTGTATGTAAGAAACACTGCAAGTCCCTTTTTTAATGGTACGTCAGCTTCAGTCCTATGCTTGCTTTGATAGTCAGTAAAAAATTGCAGGTATTAAGTTCAACTGAGCGATTACGTATTTCCGTTTCAAGTTTAAATTCCCATATACCCAAGAAGGAGTTATACTATTAAAATTTAAAATGTTAGGTGGTGGTAGATATTATTGGTACAAAACTTAAAATGTTATATGCGCCAGACGTATGATATTAAAATATTAAAGCGTGAGATAAATTAAATGTTATAGAAGAAAGAAAAAAGAACGTTTTATTTTTGATGCACTGTATAAAACTTTATCTTTAAAGAAAAATTTCACTTTCTTTTCATACATAAATTAATGTGAATTTAGCTCAAATTTACTGTGTTGAACAGAATAAAATCAGAAAAGTGCAAGCAAAATATGAAAATTTATCTGAATTAAATATGATCTCTTTCAAAGTAGTTGCAACCTGTATTATTCAGTGATCGTAATGCGTTGTCCATGACTTTAATGTTCTTGACGTCTTTTAATGGAACGGCGTTTAGCCCTCTCCATGACTGAGACTAAGAGTCTTTACTAAATGAAACAGCGTCGTTTTAATTTATATTTGAACTTGAGAAGCAGAAAGGTCACTGTGGGTTAAATCTGTCAAATAGAATAGATGAGGGACCACTGTGAGTTTCATATTAGCTAAAACTTTATTGGGTTCTCAAAGGACTGTTTTTGGTATGTTACCGTTGTTGCTATTTTTGTGGCTAATTTCACTTATC
This sequence comes from Stegodyphus mimosarum, assembly GCA_000611955.2. Lineage (NCBI taxonomy): Eukaryota > Metazoa > Arthropoda > Arachnida > Araneae > Eresidae > Stegodyphus > Stegodyphus mimosarum. Next base: position 194,175 of record KK119665.1, read on the forward strand.
TGACCTAATCAAAACAAGATAACAAGGATAACAAGATTGTGTCTGCCACTGCATAGGCCTTAAGCACCATATAGGTAACAGTACGAGTTTGCCCAGTTCGGTCCCAATTTTGAAGGTAAGCACCCCGAGGAACGAATCCGAGAATCTCCCACACTTCTTTCCCATATGCCGCACAGGCACTCTACATTTATAAACATGTATGCTTTCTCTAGGATTCGAGCCCGTGCCCTAAGATAAGACATTCAGAACTGCTCTTGTAGGGCAGTCAGTGTTATCGTGATGAAAATATTAGATTCTCATCCTCTATTTCCGAGGTATTTCGCGACGAATATTTACACTCACTAGTCTCAAAACGTCCCAGTAAACCACAGTACTGTCTGCTTGACCAAGACAATTTTTCGTTACACTTAATCCACTTCAAACAGAAAACTTACCAACGTTATTTTAGTTGAAATTTTGCCTACACTCTGTTTTCTCCTACCTTGTTTAGTAAATAATTATTTGAGATTTTTTATGTGTCCTGAAACTTCGACTCAAAGACTTTATGGTTATGAATCAAACTATCCATTCCTATAATGACTATAAAAAGTATTTAAGCCGAATCGTAGAAAATACTATACACATTTCAATTAGATTATTTCAAGGAAACTTATAAGTTAGTATATATGTATTTGTATATATTCCAGCCAAAGCATAAATACTGGGATTTGTGCATATAAGTGATAAAGGAAAATTCTTTGAGTATGAAAGATTCAAAATATGGCTGTCCGTGTTTAGTTTCTTTCTGAGCGACCTGATGTGATTACTTTTTAACTTTAAGAACATTGAATATCAAAAGTTTGAAATAGCATAAGATCACCTAAAGTTCTTAAGCGATGAGAAGAGTGTATTCTTGAAACTTGTGATTTAACTGTAATGTAAATGACGAATGATTCTTCTGTAAAATCTGCCAGAGTAATTTACATTATTTTATAACTAAAGTAAAATATTCAAACAAAAGAGTTCTTTTGCGTACAGAACTAGAATAAATAATTACAGTAGTGGTCCTAAATGCAAATAATTATAACTGTGTCATTTTGGGATGTGATTTTTAATCAGCATGAATACCTGAGATATCTTCATAATAACGCTTAATCACCCATTTGATACGAAATATCTTTATTTAAGTTTCGCATCGATTTGCTTTCAGCATTTAAGCTTGCCAGTTTTAATATTTTACCTCTTTTTTGCTCATTTATTCGTGTTATCCCCAAACCCCCAAACAAGAAACATTCTTTCGATTTCAAAAAATTTAAGACATCAAATACGGTACAGTTACTACTACGCGAGTTTTATTGTAACTTATAAGCCATTATTATATAAGCTAAAAAATTACTATTCCCTAGATGTTGATGTAGCCTTTTTTCTGATTGTGAGCTTGCATGAAACTAAATTGTAAGCTTATCTTTCCTTCCTTTACTACCTGCAATTACTCGTTTTCTCCACTTCTCACATGAGCTCCAATTTCAGTGGCAGTTGCTCTGCGTGATACCTGATATCATTAAGCTACATGATTTAATGACTATTCTGCTTGTGAGAAAGAGTGAAAGGTTTTGTGATAAACGCTAAATTTAAATACTGTTATTTCAACTAAAACATAATTCCACAACTAACAGCACTAAATAGACAACTTATATATTATCAATCTCAAAGATCGGGTGTTTTTTTCTTGCCCCCTTAAAAATTCTTCAAGTATTTGTCCCTAAATCCGATTAGATTCACTTTTTAAGATATCCCAAGTGTATTAGTGATGGAAATGTACACTAGCCTGCTTTGTTGATAACTATAGATCATGTGCTTTTTATTTAATTTATATTCAGTAATTCTAAAGCTGAGTCTTATTTTTGGTGCTGTTCAAATTAAAAGCATTTTGTGCATAAATGAGGAAACTAAGTATTAATTCGCTTTTGAAATGGCTAGTGTCCTCTAAATTTCGTTTGCCGTGCTTTCTGAAGTTACTTATCCATTTAGAGCTTAATATTTAAAGTAAAATATAGCACAGACACAGATTTAACAGTATTTGATTTTGTGTTATTTTCAGATATATTTTTGTGGTTTGCTCTTTTAATGTATTTATTTTTCGTGAATGTTTTCTTAAGTCCTTTTTGGTTTTTATTTCTACCCGCTCTTTTGTTTCTATCTTTCTTGAGTACCTAAACCACTCGTTTTAGGTAACAAAATTTCTGTACATGTATAGGTATGCATTTGGGTACACATGTGAAGCATACTAACTATATCAAGTGCACGTATTTTCTTAAAATAAGATACTGTCCAAAATTTAGAGTTTTGTAACGCAGCATTATGACGATTATAGGATGAATTTGTATGAACTGTTAGGTAGCAATTCGACTTCAGAGAAATTTCAGGTACGACTCTTCGGGGTTGTACCGATTTTTATCCTTCCGGCAAGGACTACGACCTGCCATCTTCATTTCAGGAATGGTAAAAAGGAAATTTCTCTTTCGTTAATTATATTGGTAAGCCAAGCTTATTATTACATACTGCGTATTTTTAAGACATTTACCGATTTCACGAAAACCTGTCTATAATATGAGTTAGAAGTTCGAGCGAAAAATTTAGGAACTAGAAATAGCTAGAATTACTGTAGTGCGTAATTATTAATGGAACATTAGAGCAATATGCTTGAATTCCTGGAATTACCTTAAAAGTATTCGTGCTAAAAATAGCAAATAAAACATAATACAGTAAATCTGCAATTTACTGCTCTACAGCAGCGCACCTAAGCCCTTGAGCGAGCTGTTATTTGATCAGTGATGTATCAGTACTTCATCTTTCATATTAATGTCAACAGAGATAAAAGAGCATGAATAGAAAAATGTCTCCTACAATCCCAAAATTAAGCCCGCCAATGGCTAAATATTCGAATATCGGCGCGCTTTCTCTGACTTCTAGTTCTAGCAACCAAATAGGTAACATTCGATTCTGTCTCGTAAAGCAAATGTGGAATAGCAATCTTTTAGGAAGCCGTCTCCGTAGACAGATAGCTGTCCGTGTTCAACTTCATTATTTAATTGAATCTAGTACAAAAATCCTCCATATAATGTACTTGTTCGGTTATGAGGAAAGTAATGAAGAAATGTCCTGTCAAATTTTCTTGAATTCGGAATTATTTTCTTGATATTGCATATGTTAAAAACACACAGTGTGTCATCAGAAATTCTGTATGTGTAAGGGAATGCAAACCAGTTTTCCTTAAAATGTCCTTCATAAAGACACCCTACACTTTAGGCAGACAGATAATCCTCGAGTTCTTTACCACAATCCATTAAAGGTGCAAGCAAATGCTTTAAGTTACTAATGCTAAATTATTCGGAAGGATCTTGTAGCAATAAAATTCGGAAAACAGTTATAAGAGACGTGCAGTGCCCAAATGCAAACATCTAATTTAAGATTAAAATATAAATGGCGAAAACTAGTTAATGTAAATCTGATACAAGCTGAACGAAACTGATGGTCATTTTAATCAGCATAAATAGAAAACGCATCATCTCTAAAGTATTAAAATGCTCTAAATTAAGCACTTTCAAAGGAAATTAAAATCTAATAGGCATATGCGGTTCTTAGCTTTATTTTACTATCTTTCTTTGTAGTAAAATGAATATGCACTAACAATTAAATAAATTAAGAATGGAAGTAAAAATCGTGATTATTTGATAAGAGTAGTACTGACAGTAACATGAAGGTATCAAGCAGTAAAATAAAGAAACGTTTCAGAGACATGTTTTCTATAACAGAGATATTCCGAATTATGACTTATATTTCTCATATGTACAATCGTATTTTTGAATTACTTATGGTAAAAGAAAAACGATGAGAATCAGAAATCGGAACATAATTTTCCATTTTTTTCAGGAATCAGAGCAGTATTCATTTACGTTTTAAAATCGAGATAATTCGAATAATAGATATACCAGTATAAACAGCTATAATAATTGTACAAGCAAGTAATTATGTCTATCTCTTGTCATTTGATGAATTAATGTCTTAATATATGGATCTAAAAGCTAAAAGGATCTTAATCTTCCTCTTTTATTAAACTGCTTTCATCCCATTTAATCCTTTACATTTTTCAATGAACGAATGCATTTAAAATAGTGTGTTAGTGTAAGAAAAACTAAAATTGCACTGCAAGTAACAGTACTACATCATATGAAATTAAGTATTAAGTTATTTAAAATCAAATAAAAATAATTAATCATATAAAGTTACTCTTTATTTTCCTTTTGAATAAATAGTGTTTCGAAGATCAACAGCATTAAGAACGTTTTTAAATAACCACGAAAGACGACGAAAACATTTTCCGTAAAGAGGAATTCCTATTAATGTACTACAAATTATGTAAGATTATAAATTAGAATGTCATGCTTATTTTCTAAAAACATGTAATCTGTTAAAGTTCAAAATGGTGTAATTAGTCCTGCAATTTGTAGCACAGTGATTTCCTTAAAAAATTTAAATATATCAGAAAATACTAATCCAAATAGCAATACTGTTCAATTACTCATTAAATAATTCATTTTTCTGATTATATTTAGTATGCAAATATTACACATATTTTTATAAAATTACCAATAAAAAGGTATCTGATTAAAATCAATATATAAAAAAATGCCAGAGCATTACTTAACTCTTAATAAAATAATTTTAATTCATTTTCTTTGTTAACAATGAAATGCTTAATAATTTACACTTTCTAAAGGAATTCTGGTTTTACTTACTTGCAGCTATTCGTCTGAAGTTCATTCAGGACCCGAAACACTACTTAAACATAATTCTTGAATTGAACAAATCAGAGATAAATGCATCGACGATAAAATTGACAACAAATACGTATGTTATATATTTTGTTGTATTAAATGATATATGTTATAAGATTAGATATAATAGTAAAAATAGTGATAGGATAAATATTTTCTTTTGGATAGTTATATACGAGTAATATTGCTTGAGGAATTATTTATTTCTTCTTCAGATAATTCTTTTAATTACAAAAATAGTGTTACACATATGTGTAACAGTAATCTTTCTGAACTATATGAGCCATCTAAATTCTTTTTTTTTATTTTTGGCTTCAATTTACCTCCAAAACATACGGCAATAATTAGTAATATCATACTTAAAATGTAAAACATTTTATGAACGTAACAATTTTTAATTTATTTTATCATTTGTGTAGGCATATTTATCACGAAGTACCATAAAATAAATATCTCCAAATGAATAAAAGATAAAGAACGAGTAGATTCAAACCTCCTTTTATTAGTCAATATTTGTTTAATAATAATAATTTGCTTAATAATATTTTCTCGAACAGCCCTTGCAGTTTTCGTCATTTGGATGCGATGAAATCTGGGAAGATTTGTGTGTAGAAGCTATGTAGAATATTATATTTAATTTGAGCAGGATATGTTAAATGAACCTCAGTTTCTCCCCACTTCAGAGTCGCAATAATCAAAACTAACTAGTAATCGTACAATACGGCTGCCGATAGAACACCGAATTTTAGATAATTCAAGAAGTTTAACGCATTTGTTTAATTTCTGTAGTTTTAGTATAAGCTGAACAACCTTTTAAATTGAATAAAAAATGCCAAGAGACCTTTCTTTACTCGTTATTAATATAAGTCATAATAGTCACGCGTGCGAGATGGGATTTCAAGAATTTTAATTCCTCATCAGCATTTTGTGAACAATATTTAAGCAATGTTTGCCATCATTCACGATGCAAATTTTCTTTTACTGGATTACTGGATTCTTCCGAGAAAAAAAATTGCCTTATTCAATAAACACCGTTTTCTTATAATGCTAACAACATCCGGATGACTACATTATATAAGTACATAATTTTGAACAATTGTGTACATATACATATACAGTTAGATTAGGTTAGATTGTTTGAATATATCAAAGCATATAAGGGATAGTTGCCTAAAAGATGGGGTGCCTTCATGAAGAACATTCTGAAGGAAACTGGCTTCTATTTACGTTACACATAAAAAAACCACAGCAAACATTCATGTAGCCTGCCCGTTTGCGTGGGTTCGGAACTAGGTCGAAAATACATAATAATAGATTTAATGCGCGCATATGGCAGCAATAAAAGATGTGTAATTTATAAAAATGAAATTCAGAATATGTTAAAAACGTTTTGTTTTTCTTACGGATAGTACTCAGAATAAAACTTTCCTAAGAAAACTCAAATGGATTGATAAATCGTAACCTTTCAAACGAAAAACAAGAATATGTATAAACATAAACTTACACCACTCATATCCTACTGAGCAGGTCGAATTAACGTTTTTTCATTTCAGAACAGTTCTTTC